>BRZM01001361.1:0-10932 GCA_033238685.1 Lates japonicus | reverse complement strand
CACACACACACACACACACACACACACAGTATATGGTCCATTTGGCATATGCTTCTTTCCTGTGTGGGGAAAATAGTTGAAGGGGAGTTTGTCAGCTGAGCTGAGAGCTGGCAAACTGTGCAGAGGAAGAGGAGGAGGAGGAGGCTGGCTAGCACGACCATATACCACACCACAGCCCACAGCACTAAAGCACAGAAAGAGGCAGGAGCCATCTACATACTCCATCTGTGGAGGAGACAAATGAACTGCAGTTTTATAGCTTATCCTGCTGAGCCGGAACATAAGAATGTGCTGGAGGTTTTTAGAGAACCAATTGGTAGGAAAAATGGTGAGGGAAGTGCTGACTTGTGGGGAACTAAAAAACATACCAAACACATTTTGCTGAACAAAATGGGGGATGGTTGGCTGTTTAAAAGGCTATGATCCTGTGATGAGAAGAGAGTAAATAAGTTCTTTAAATGACGTACTGTTTAAAACATCCTTTTGTTTTATGCAGACTGGAGGCTAATGTTTTCTCTAACACAATATCTGAAGCAGGTGACATAAATAAAGCTCCTTTAAGCAGCTGATGATCTACAGAAAATCATTCACGTGTGTTGTTTCGCACCGCATTTACGTAACTGCAGTCCCCTTCTCCTCTGGCACCAGCTGCATTTCTTCATGCCAAATGCACCAACTAGGACGTTAAATGCTACAAAGATGAAATACTGGCATCTCTTCACTGGTTACCTGTTCAGCATTGATTTTAAGATGATAGCACTCGCTTTTAAAACATGATTACATGGCCTCAAGCTATATTTTTAATTCTCTTTGAGTCAGTATGCAGCTTTAGATCCTCAGGACGCTTTAAACTAAAGGTGTTGAAAGGCTTTGAAAAAAGTTGCCCAAGTAGCAGAGGGTCACACAATTAGTATCATATGTTAAAACAGTCAAAAGCTTCTTTTTGATGTAATGGCTTTTATTTTGTCCTCTGCATTGTGATATTTTATCTTTTAATTTTTTTTTATGGGAACCTTACAGTTCTTTCTCTTTAAAAAAAAAAACACAGAATGAGAGAGGTGATAACATGGCTTCATAGCATCAGAGGTTTAATATTAAAAAGGCACGGCCCAACCCCACAGGTGTGTTCACTTATTCCCCTGATTAGAGCAGGACTGTGTGGGTGTGCAGACTGTGGCTGATTGACATTCTCAGTCTACTGGATTATGTTGTGCTCAGGATACCTTACACCTTTACTATATTTATTAGAATATGAGCCATGTCAATTCCATGCTACATATTGTACTATTGTTCTATTTTTAGATCTCTGTTGATTCAACACAGTCTCATGGCACTTCGTGAAATAGTCACAAAATGCCATCTGTTGATTTCACATGCATATTTATATGGACATGAATATAGAATTTTTTTTTTCGTGAAAGCCAGCATGACCTGCGTCTTTCATCAAATAGTGAAAACATTTCATGTATTGATTCATTTAGCCCTCATGGACAGGAATTGCTCTTTTTTTTTCATGACAATAAAATATCAACTTGTAGTGACTACAGTAATATTATACTTAAGTATGATTATGTTTAGGCACGCAAAGCACTTTAGTCAGTGAAAGTTTGTTCTCTGGTTTGTTGTCGGGTCAGTGTAAAGCAAGTTCAGGGATTTGTCTTTAAACACGTTATTTATATCAAAAAATGGTTCCTTAAACGTGTAAAATCTTTCAATTCTGTATTACAGCATTGTGGTGTTAGACTGTTTCACAGTTTTCCATCAGTTTCACTCTCAAGATTTTATGGGCGGGTCTTAAACGGTGGCTTGATCACGCACTGGAGCCACAACTCAGCATAACCCCGCCCCTAAGACCATTATAAATAGCAGCACTGCGTTAGCATTAGCACTTCTCCCGCTCAACTGTCATAGGCTTTACTAGCTTGCTATGTCGCCGTCCCGCAAATACGTCTTCCCTGGATGCCAGAGTTTGCAGAACTGCTCGGTCATCACCTTATTTAAATTATCAAAGGCATCAAGAGGAGGTTGATTAATTTTGTGAACTGCCACACTGATGGAGAGCAGGGGAACACCACCAACACTGGTCTCCTCAGTGACCGTTTTACGCCAGTTAGTTTTACAAACTTTCATCTGAGAAAATGGGAATTCACCTATAATTCGCTGTCACTTTTGAATGAGTCTGAACTGATACGGAATAGGGAGATAATGGGGTGCTAACTGTCACTGTGCTGCACCTAGTAAAAATAATGAGCCCTCTCTGCTCTGAGATGTTGGGGGCGTGTCCGCTGAGGGAGTGGTTTCAGCACCTGCAGCAGACACACCCCCAGTGGACACACCCCCAATGTCTCAGAGCAGAGAGGGCTCCTTATTTTTTCATGATTTTGAAACCTAATTTTATATATTAGCTGATTTTTTTTAACCGTTAAACCGTTAAAAACATGAGTAAAAACATGAGTATTACTACTTTACACGGACTTTAATCAAATTGCTTTTGTTGCCTAAACCTAAACACGGGCAGAACTCTGAATGTGAGCTCCAGTCTCTTGTGAGACAGTTGTTTGTTTTCTATGCCCACCATCCACCCCAACCTGCCTCCTTGCAATTATGCTTCTGTTGATGAATGTAGTACTTCAATAAAAAAGTATGTTTCCAATTGAAATACACAGGTTTGAAAGTTGAAAAGTTGTTATGAAAAAAAAGGCAAATTCGTGTCCATGTACACAAAATCAATAAATAACATCTCATGATTATTTCATAAACTTCCATGGGAGAGGGTTGGTTGATAGGTGAACAATGTCCCTGACAACTAAAGTGAGGAAATATATGTATGTGTACTGTTGTAATGCATTTCACAAAGGAAAGTGAAGAGCTACTCACAGCTGCAAAACCTTAATATAAATAAAACTGGAGGTGATGGTTTTGAGGCACCTTCAGAAAAACCTAACAAACAAATAAAAACATTGGAAAAAGCATTTCACTCTCCTCTTTGTAATTTGCAGTGACATTCCAAAGTCACAGAATGATTTCTGCTGTTGGGAGTACAAAACCAGAAAGCATATCATTATTATATTTTTGCACCCTATTCACTGCCAAAAATAAGATAACAACTAGAATGGCACTCAGTGTAACACATACCTCTGCCAAGGCTAAACAATTCTACACATGTTTGTTTAGCTCTTATTAAAATAAATTGAAGGATTTTTTTTCCTTTGAATTCCTGGATCCGCACATTTTATGGGTTCCTCTCTGGCTAATTCACCATCCTTCCACAAAGTTTGGTGTGTGTGTAATCCTGCTGACAAACAAACCAACAAACAGATATGAGTGAAAACATTACCTCCTTGGCAGATGTAATTAGTATACTTTATAGCACATAGTATAAATAATTCATGTATAGTATGAAGTTCAGACACAGCTGTGCTGACTTAAACTGATTTCCAGACCTGAGCAGAGGTCTAATCAGCCTAAATGAAAGCACCTGTGTAGGGGCATGCAGCTCCTTTAAAAAGAGAAGCTCCACCTAAACTCAGGCTTTTGTATATGAAACGCTCTTTCCCTGTAGACTTGAAATTCAGCTGTGAAAAAGTACACTGCTTGCCTCTTCACAGAAAGCTTGTTATCAGTTTGGATGGTATTGATTGCAACAGTGAAGAGTTTTTAAGACATAAAGATCAAAACCTCTATAAAACCTTTCTCTGACCACTTTTGCAGCATAACCTGCTTCCTAGCAGTATGTGAATAACCACCACGTATTTTCAAAAAAGTCCAACATTCATTTGGATGCAACAAAGAGTCAAATCCATTCCCAAAATAATCTTTATTTATTTATTTATTTATTTTTTAGTTATGGGCTCCAAGTGATGGAGATGTTTTATTAAATATTTTTTTAACAGAACAAATAAAAAATAAATAAATAAATAAAAGAAATATATATATATATATATATATATATATAACTCCAAGCCCTGCAACAATTACCTTTCATAGATAAAAGGCTGTTTCACATTAAAATGTCCCAAACAATTGCCTCTAATCAGAGTATAATTTTTAAAATGTTCTGAATGCACATAGAGATCACTAGCCTTGTTTTTCCTTTTCTGCTATCTGCTTGGTTCATTTCAATCAGGCATTCAGTGCCCTGTCATTCAAAGCAAAATGTTTAATTATCATTTCTACACTTCTATTGTGTGCACATTGTTTTTTTATTTTAACACAAAAATACATAAGCTGTATTTCCGAATGTACAATACAATTTGCACCTTATCTGAATAATAAATTCAGAGACCATCAGACATCCAGCTTGTCATAAACTCAGGGTCTTAATTCTGTGATGGAACTTAATCATGACAAACTCCTGGAAGCATCAGTGTAATGTGTTTGTGTGTGCTTGTGTGTCTGTGGTTTCTATTGGCATGATAACAGCGGGTGAGAGCTGAGAGTAAATCTTTTGTAGAGGTGCTTGGCTCACCTTCTTGGTGCTAACTGCGCACCTGCAGAGCATAGATTAGACCTGAATTATCTGAGGAGTGAGCCTCTGCTGCTGCCTCTCCTTTCTTAATCTCAGCTTTCATCTGAGGCTTGTTATTGCCGTTTTCCACCCTCTGAAGGAACTACTACAGGACTCTCAGATCACCTTGGATGTGGATAGCATGTTAACTGCCACACAGATGTTTGTATTACTACACCAGCAACTGCATTACAGAAAACAGAAGTAGTTTGAGGACACCCCCATTTATCCAGTTTTTACTGAGCAGTTTGAGTCTAGGGAATGACCTTTAAATTATACAAAAGGTCAGCAAAAGCTGAAAAATCAGTAAGATTTCATCAAAGTCAAAACCATGTTTGAAAACTGAATCTAGATCCTTTTAATATAACACTGTTAGCAAAACAAGTTTGTTCCAAAATCCAACTGTGACTACTCCAGACATTACCAGTACAAAACCCCAGACAAATAAATGTGCTGATGCAGATGCTTGCTGATGCAAACATGAGGTGGTTATCAAACTACCTCTCTGCTGTTTGACCAGAACTACTGCTTTTGCCTCTCTGCTTGGACCAAATATTACTGATCTGCCAACTGGGGACCTGACAGAAAAGTATTGGGAACTACTGCTTTGATATATTCAACACAGCAAATCCAATACCAACTAAAACACATTTATCGCAACAGTATCGGTGTGTCCACGGCTGACTCTGAAACACAGGTGTGTGTGCATGACACTGCACCAGAGAGGTCATTTCACTTACAGGATTTTACTGTTTAGTGTGTATCCTTGCTAGAAATGACTATTAGCCTATTGCACTGTGTGGATGACAATAATGTTGATATAAATTAAGTTAGGTCGGGTAACATGGATTTAAACTGCTAGTGATTGATCTACCAGATTCCCCATGCTATCTAGCTAATTCGTCTGTGAGGCTACAGATACAAAACGGCTAACACAATTACAGTTTGTTTTAGAACACAGCCATGGTTCAGATCAACTGACAACAGGTAATTGGACCCAAAGGGAGACTTGGGACTCGAGGCAGGTGTTGTTAAAAGCAGTTCTACTAGTACAAAGTTCAGGCCTCCAGTTGGTAACTGGCAGGCAGGTCGATCTCAAGCAAATACAGAGAGAATCAGCAGGCGAGCAGGACAGTAAAACTTAAGAAAGGGATTTCAGGCAGGAAACAGAATTGGCTGGGCTACTGAGGTACAGAGAGAACATTGATTATCAGGCAGAGAGAAAGTGAGAGTAGTTTACAGCACACTGTGGTGAATGACTAATGGGGAGCGGCTGGGCAGGCAGAGGACAAGGTCAGGTGATGAGCGGGAGGACAGTGCTCTGCAGAGGCAGCTAGTGGACAGGTGAGGAATAGCAGCAGACACTTTTGACTTGTAAAAGGAGGGAAAGCACAGGGTGTTACTGATTAACATTAACCAGCTCAGTTCAGTGAGGCTGATAGCGAGCCAGCATGTGCAGTACCAGGACCCTGAAAACAAAGCTGTGAGATGGAATTCAGCCATCATTAATTTATTATTCACATCGGTGCTTATCTTGCTATGACATTTCAAAATGTCTTCTGTGAACATGGCCTATAGCAGAGTCAGATAATTTATGTAATATAAATGTAAAACTACACTGTAGCTGATGTGCACCTCAGCAAAACTCTTAGGTAGGCTTTTCAGAGACAGATCCTGTGCAAACCTTCTGCTCACCATGATCACTTCTCTATATTACAGTAACAACAGAAACAAGGCAATTGCACCACAGTCACTTTTCTTTATTCTGTAATGAGACAAGGCAGAATAGAATTTACCAGGATGTGACCCCAGTTTAAATAAAAACATTCATAGCACAGCATCACTCTTTATTACAGAGTAGATGAAAAGAGGTGTAAATGCAGTTGCTGTAGGAAATATAAATGAAGCACATCAGCAGGTGAAATCCAGTAGTGAGCTATGAATTAAAGCCTACATCATAGGTATCTATATATCTAGTTTAAGAATAAATACATGAGGATGAAGTAGATGAGAGAAAATGATTCCAGATCATGCATTGGGGTTAACATTGGAGGCTATGACTGATGCTTAAAAAGAGGAAGAGCAGAGTCAACATAATACTTTAAACTTTGCATTATTATTCCAAAGGAAAATTTTATTTGTAGCCAGCCATTTAAAATATAGATCACAAAGATGTTCTGTGGTCAAACACATGGAAAGGAAGAAAGTGTGCGAGCGGATCGAGCATTAGACAGAAAGTCATGGGTCAAAGGTTCTGAAAACACAACAATATTCCCTACAGGGTTTTATCGCACATCAGCTTGGTCTCATATTGTTTTTGATATCCTTGTGTGGTATTTTTATTTATTTTTTCCTTCTTTCTTTTTTATTCTAACCATCAATCCATTAAAATCCTTTGGAGAAGTTGCAGGAAGAGGCAGAGGCTGGTTAGGATGAGACTATGCTGCCCCCCCCCCCATGCTCAATGGAGCATTTCAAGACACAGCGGGGAGCTGCTGGCCATAATCTGGGGATTTCAGATGGCAGTCAAGTGTGAAGTGTCTGACAGACAGAGAGGTCAGCTGAAACTGCAGGGAACCAATATCGCTGCCCACTATTTTGTTAAACACAGAGGGAGCACAGCTGCAACAAACACTGGGAAAAGCAAGGGTGATAGAGAGAAAAGGAAGTCACAGTTTATCAGGGTGTAGATAAACAAATGCATAGAATTTGTACAAAACTTTCAAGGACATAGAATAGAATGTAGTACATCAGAAAAGTTATAAACTCTTGGATGACCTACAAAAGCAGATACGTTGTTGTAAATTTAGGATATTTTGTTGTGTGTTGTCATTTAAATATGGCCAAAATGGAGTTGCAGTGACCACATTCATCAAAATCATTTCATCTGTAACCACCACATTGTTCTGCACAAACAGAACTGACAACACCTCATGATTTACTGCATCTATTAATTGCATTTTTACCCAGAATAGTGTTCTGTGTTTTATATATTCATATATTCTACATGTTTAATATCTTGGCAGATCTTCTTCATCTGTATCTTAAATCCAGATTTATGACTTTAAGGTTCAGTGCATGGAGCATATGGTATTTTCTTTATACAATAGAAACCACTGCATTTTAAAATGAAGCTCTTTATATGTGCATGGATACATCTGATAATGGACAGCTATTCTGCCACGTCCATGAGCACTGTGTTCAGCAGGCATTTATTGGGAGAATATTGTAATGGCAAAAGTCATTTATCAGCGGTGATGGCTCCTCAGACAATGTCTCTGTGATTTCAGGACCCCACTGACACAAACAGCTCTCACAGCCTTTTCTCTACAGCAGCACACCCAGAGAGGATCCTCAGCCTCTGTTCTTTGCTCTCCTCTCTTCTCTCTCTCACACACACCACGGCCCTGTATTCTCCTCCTAATTAGAGGGCAGAGAGGATCAGATGGATAGTGACAAATGAATCTCTAAGCGACTGTTGCTGGAGCTGGAGCACCTTTTGTGGTGGTGCTTTCCATCGTAACCATGCAACTATTAACAGGCTTCAAAAGATTATTTCTTTTTATGCCTCTTGTTCATCCATAGCTGTGATCGTATGATGAGGATGGGAGAAGAACTTGAGTGTTTTCTGCTCATAAGCAGTGTACCATTTACACTTTTGTACAAATATAGTATCAAATATTTGAGATTGCAGATTCATGTTTTTCACTTCTTTTAATTGAAAAACCAAAGCAGAGTATATTTCTTACTTCAGGATCATGCATTTTGGCATGTGCAGAATTTCAAAGCTTGAAAGTCCTCCTGTCTTGTAAGCTATGATCTAACTCTTGCTGTTCAGGAGAGGGGCTTAGCAAACGATCGATTACACAAAAATTCCTTTTCACTGCACAGTTAAAAGAATTCTCCAAAAGCTCACCTTACATACCCTTGATGGCAGATTTTTATTTTTGTTTTTTTATTCCACTGCACCGAGAATGGAGAGCCAAAATGCTAAAATAAAACCAAAGGCGTTTATTTTAAAGAAATGGCTGAATAGCCTCAGTCTTTTCTTATAATTTGATTATAAAATCCTCAATTTACACTGATTCGTGTGGTCAGTAAACACTGGCAGGCGCCAAATGACCCATCTGCTTTGGCAAGATCACATAAGAATAAGAATTTGGAATGCCTGATGTGCAATAAAAGAGAAGTCTATATTTGTCTAATTTGATTTGATAAAATGGTGCGCTTTTGAAAACACAGAAAACAAGATGTGCCCAAAACACAGAGCTGCTCCCAAACAGTTTTAGCTCTAATCTGATTTCAGATTTCTGCCTGTGACCATGTTGAGGATCAAACTCCCAAAGCTCACCCCCTCCAAGCTGACAGGCCTGTGGTGGACACTGTGATCTCTGCAGGACTGACCACTGTCCCACTTCTCTGAGGAGCAGCTCCAACAGAATATGACCTCTTCTGACATCTTCTGCTGGGCACTTTCCAGGAAATAGCTTACACTGTGTCACTGAGTTTTAACCAAAATTGATAGCAGACTATCCAAAGTGACTTTAAGCAGATTAAAGCTAGATAAATAATCTAAATAATCATGGTTTACAGTAGATCAACAAATACATATTTTCAGATTTTGTGAAAGGATAAAGTTAATTAACTGTTCCACAAGAAAAGACCACAATCAGGCACACCAAGGTTGCGTTTCATAACATCACAGTGCACAGATGCTCAGAGACTGTCGGGTAAATACATCTGAGGTTGAAGAATCTGTCAGCTCTGTTTACAGGTGAATCATGTAGCACTTTCCCACTAGCCGACAGACAATAATTGAATGCAACCTCAGAGCACAATTTCACTCACACATCTTGACAGGTTCTGATGCTACTGTGATTAATTACTTTGTCTGACCCTGAACTTAAACTGCAATGACATGAACTTCTGCAGACTCCAGGTATTTAGTGGATCCTTAAAGTAGTTTATAGTTGTGGCAACCAATAAAATGCAACATGAATACTGCAACCTACATCTACTATTTCTATTCAGCACTACCTACCACTATTTTACCAGTAATGTGTACAGAGTTCACAGTTCAGCTGACATGATGTATAGTGTCGTGGCCTGACAGACCTCCACCTGACTGCTGTACATGAGGAAACTCGTTCAGTGGCTGAAAGGACTTTCCTGATGATTAGCTAATGTCTTTAGCGTACCTGTGAATAGATTAACCCACACCACAGCCTAATAAATCCTCTTTGGATCCCCCACTTTGTGGATTTGCCCATGAAGAACAGCAGACGCATGCCTCGGAGGCATCAGCTGATAGGGCTTATGGGAAGTAATCAGGGCTGAGCCCAGCACTGAGCTCCCAATCCATTTGTTTAGCAAGATTTGCACCTGTCGCTCTCTTGTTTCCAACAAACTGAATATAAAGAACAATCAAACACAGTTATCAATTCTTTTGGAAAGGAGCAGATCAAACTTGGCTATTTTCTGCAAAAATGAATGACTCCTACAGAAGGTACAACCAACTACATCAAATCTTTACACATTTTATTTGTTTCACCTGTAATATCTGGAAAATTCAAAGTGGTCAGTAGGTCACAGGTCAGATTAATTAATTTGCCTTTGCCTTGTAGGTCATGATTTGTGATCTGAGGGGGAAACAAACAACCGAAGAGGAGTGACTCAGTAGAAAAGAGGTTGGAAATAGTGACAATTTTCCACCAAGATAATACTGAGGATCAATCTCTGTTTGGTTAAGTGGACATTAAAGGATGCAGTAATGGCTGTGTTCATTGTAATAAAATCTCGGACGGGGACAGGCAAAGAATCATTACACAAATCCAAAATTGAGAAAACAAAGCACACCCACTGACATATTTACTTCATTTTAAACAAAGCACACCAGACAGATGGTTGAAAAATGTAATTCTGGCCCTCATAAAAAACATTATCGACTTTTGCTTTTTCCTGCCTCATTGGAAACCCACTCATCATGCTGCCACTTCTAGTGATGTTCGCTGTTGACAGCAACTGCCTCTCCCTGCAGGGCCACTTAAATTGCTGTGTCCACCTTGAGTCCATATCTGTGGAGCAAACTGAACCTCTAGCATTTTGCCAAACAGTTATCATCCCACTGGGGAGATGAAATGACGTATGATACAAAAGTAAAGCTCAGGGTTCATCCGCACGCTTGTTTGAAGAAACAGCGGATGTGTTTGCTGAGACAGTCCTCTCCAAGAAAAATGACAGCGTTTGTTGTTTCAACAAGTGCCCCAAAATTACATATATTTATGTTCAAGTGACAAAGCTAGTTGTCTTTCAGGGAGCAAAGGAAGTGGTGTTATATTGTTATAGAGCAACAGAATCCCCAGAGGAAAGAAGCCAGAGTGGTTAGATGGATCAACAAACATCAGTCCACTGTTCACTTTTGGTGT
>BRZM01001360.1:0-19100 GCA_033238685.1 Lates japonicus | reverse complement strand
GGGTGCCCAAATTTATGCACCTGCCTACTTTTGTTTAAAGAATTATTGCACACTTTCTGTAAATCCTATAAACTTCATTTCACTTCTCATATATCACTGTGTTTGTCTGCTATATGATATATTTAACTGAAATTGCTGATCCGAACAACCAGTGATTTATAAAGGAAAATCTTGAAAATTATCAGGGGTGCCCAAACTTTTTCATACCACTGTAGTTCAGTGACTTTTTATGTTAATTTAAATGCACTAAGAAAGATATAAGGTTTGAAAAACACTTTGTTAAGGAGGAAAGCTTTTAGGATTTGCTACCAGAGTACTTTGAATCCTTTTAGTCTAAATGTGGATCATGATGAAGACCATTCATTTCAATCAAGAACTTCTCCAAAGATGGTACAGTAGAGTGCACATTAACACAGTAGTCATACTATATTAGTGTTTAATAATGGTGCTGTTGTTGAAATTACTGAAATATATCTGGATTCAACAGAAAATTGTTATTAAATAACTATTATGCCATCTATTTTCATACTGTGTTGAGAATGTTAAATTCTTTAATAATAGAATAATACCAAAATATCTTGATTAAGTTTGGCTGAAACTTTTAATTATATTGTGTTATAAAAACTCAAAATATGTGACTTGGATGTTCTTCCAAACATTCCATTAAAAACACTACGATAGTGGCACTTCAGACGACCTGAAAAATAAGGCAATAATTTGTCACATTTACACCCTATATTTATGGACTTGTCAGACTAATGTGTTTCAGCATAAGCCTTCATTCAGACTGCTAATGAAGCCTGTTTGTTGCTTTTGGCAGCGCACCAGGCCGCAAGGTCATCCAGAAGGGACCTGCCCACCATAAATTCTTCATCTCGTTTATGTTGAGGATCCTGCATCTCTTTCAGCATGATAAAGATGATACTCAAGTTCAACTTCATGCAGTTATTGTTAACAAAAGGAACAGTGTCCAGACACAAGAACAATTTGTCTTTTTCAGTCATATGACAAGAGGTCCCAGATATTAGTTTCTGTGACGGCAGGGAACAGTCTGAACATGACAATCTATTCCTGTGGTTTATTTCCATTGCACAGCAAATGTCTCTGGGTTAATATTGTGTGAAACTATGCATATTAAAAGACATGTTTTCTGTCACAATTTTGATGCAGATCCCTAGATGAGATTTTATTGCTATCTGAAGATTCCATTGGAGCTCTCTAAAAATCATTTTTCACTGGCAATCTTAGGTATTTCATTGCAAAAATATTCTCAGATGTGAAATCATTACTGAGAGTGGTTTCATCAGGATTTGAAAAGAGGCTCTTAAGAGTGCACAGTGCACTAAGATGGATGCCATAAACGCAAAACACACCACGTCTTCAATGCAATAAAGCTAAGATGTTGCTTTTGTATCCTGCTAGTCATACACATGACTTTGGTTTTAAGTCATACCAACCAACCAGACTTCAGGTTTCTTGCTATTCTCTCTGCCATCAACACTGAAACACTGACAGTTGCTTGCCTCTCCTCACACAGGTTTCTCATCAATGCACCAGATCAGCTGCTCAGAGCCCTTCACGGCTGAGTGATCCACCTGGATCCATCACTGACCATCATTCTCTCTCCTCATCCTTTCTGTTGTTCAGTATCAGTCCATACTTCTCTCTGTCTCTCTCTCTTTGCACCTCTCTCTTTCCCCCATCTCCTCAACGTCTCTCTCTCCATTAAATACCATACCCACAATTCTGTGCTGCTGTACAGCCGTAGCAGTGTAATCCAGTTCCAGTTACATCAGCACTGCAATCAATCACAAAGCCCGTCCTGCTGCCTTTCTCTCTCCTGAAGAGTGACTGACATGTGAGCTGTCAACTTACTGCCATTCACTGAAACCCCCACTGAAATGTAAAGGTGTGAAGGCACAGTCAGCAGCTGAGAACAATTCACTTTGTTCTCCGAGAGACTCTCATGCTCAACGCAGAGATTAAATTAATTAAAATAATTTAGCTGGGTTTATTTCCTCATAAGCCATTAGATAATGGGAAATGGAACTATGCTTAGACAGACTATTAAATGTGAATATTGATGAAAAAGAGTGTCAAAGTGAGCAGAGAATACACAACATATGCTGATGCTTTTTTGAATAGCACAATGTTATTTACAGTCTGTCTAATACCTTCAATTATTCAGTCAGTCTATGCAGGACAGTGAGATTCCACAAGCCAAGATACATAATGACTCCCTGATTACCAGTTATCTAGGACGCTGCATAAGCCAGCGCTCTGTTTTCTGAGTTTGGTTCCCACATCATTGGTTGGAGAAGCTCAATGTCTAAATCAAAGACAAACAGATATGTAACCTAAGTCTGAGTGGAAACATTATTAAACCCTGAACACTCCTTTTTTATGGGAATAAGTCATAGGATTTATACAGTGTGTGCATATCAATGAGAAATCAAAATTAATTTTCATAGAATTTAATAGTACCCAGCTGCTCATGAATGAACGGATGATGCTGTGGCCTTGCCAAACGCCATGGTGAAAGTTTAAATATGCTATATTAAATAAATATGCAGGCATTTGCCATGAAACACACTGCCAATCATAAGTCAGTGCTCACCTGTCACTGTCAGTCTCTTAAATCTTACATGCAGTGTCAGGGTGATGTTAGCGTGAGACCAGCTAACTGCAAACAACAGAAAAAAATTGACATGATACTAGAGGATTTTTATTTTCTATATGCAGTAATGCAACTACAATAATCTGAGCTCCATAAAACAAGCCTATGTATGATATTTGCAAAATCCAAATGAGAGTAATATGTCTGTCGATACTTCTATCTGCAGCTTAAAATTCATTACACCTGCTTAAATCTACATATGGTAATTAATATAAAATATCTCAGATGATTAAGTATAATTAAACTCGTTGTGCAGCCTACATTGACAGAATAATAACATTTATAGTTCTGCAACAGTGGGTGCATCAAATGGATCTGAAGTTATAATCGCATTAAATATTGTGGAATATGAATGTTTAATACAAAACCAAGAATTATATAAAATGTATTAAAATATTAAAAAATGGTGGACTGCCACCATGATGTTAAATGCTATTTTCTAATCAGCTAAGGATGAAAATGACATGATAACCAGTGGTAGTTTAACATCTATTAGTGCAAATGCAGCAGGCTCGACTTTTTAAAGGCTCTGTTGTGACATATCGTGATGCCTACAAACCATCTAATTCTGTTAATTGTAGTCACAAAAGTAAAGTTCTCTCCTACATTTCAACAGGTCTACATCATGTACATGAAGACATGCTGTCACATTCAATGATAGTTCACATCATAAACATGTTGTCAATTACTATTGTCTACAACTATGACACATGTACTTGCACTCTTGCCACCTACTCTATCTTCAGTGCTCTTGCTTTAAGTGTTTTGCATAGTGATTCAACGTTCAGTATCTGTCCCTGCCGATTTATAGTGAATAAATTGCCTGCACTGTGCCTGTTGAATCATGGTATAGATACGACACAGCTATTTTCCACACTGGTGGACAGATGTCTGAAAAGAGAGTTGAAAAAATATAACGTTTCTAACTTTTGTTTATCTTACACAGTGACCTCATTCTGTTACTGCAACCCCTTCAGGTGAATGTGCACACAAACAACCAGAGTTCTTTATTAGAACACGTAGTGACTAAATTAAATTGAAATGGCAATTTTCGTTGCATTTGCCGAAAACATGCCTGTTTACTGATAGTGTACCAACTGGGGGGGGCACCACAAGAGAAAGGTGTATGATGATTGCTCTACACAGTTGTACAATGGCTAAGAAATATCAGGTTATTTTAAAGCAACAGTTTCAAACTATGGTGTAAGCACAGTGGTTCCCCTAGGAGGTTCCACTGAGACGGAGAGTGCTTAAATCCTTCAAAATACTGCAAAACAAATCAGACAGTACACATCTAGAATGCAAGAAACACAGAACAGGAGGGATATACTCACTTACTTTTTAGTCTCTCCATAACTGTTTTTTAGGGCAAAATGTGCATAGGCAATTTGTAAAGTCTGGTAAGAACTGTTGCAGTCTATTTGTTGCTCTAAAGCCATTTATCGGATATTTGTGGTAATGATGGTTGGAGGAGGCTGGTGACGGCATGTTGCTGTCCGCTACAGCGTCTTTTGTTTGTCAGAAAGAAATTTAAATCCAAATCCAAAACACTAAGGCTCTAATAATGGCACACAGCTAATAAAGCAATAGTACACTGGGAATCGGTTCCTTTATAATTATTCACCTTTCTCTGAGGAATAAAATGGAAGTAATACATTACTGAGTGCAGGGTTTAATAGTTAAGCCCAGTCAGGTATGCTCACTTTAAAATTAACTGGGAAACAGGCTGAGTGTTTTGGCTTACCATCAATATATCAGAGTCTGTCATGGTGAAAGCCTGTGGCCAGTGGGTACAATGTACAGCTGTATAACAGAAGTGTTAACTTCTTACGTAACAATGTGTCGATAAATAGTATAATAAAGCACTTGATTGGAGATTGAGAAGTGGAGTTATTTGAGAAAGTGATCTTCCAGGTGGGCCCAGTTGAGGCCAGTGTATGGGATTCTCTGAGTCTGATTAATATTACAAGCAAAAGAAATAACAAATATTTGATGCTAGTAAATCTTGTATAGTGTAGTACTTCTAAATTTCTCATTACAACCCAGCCCTCTCTGTGTGATTTACCTAACTTTGAACTCACAGCAGATCCACACACTGCATACAGAACATCTCAACAGCAATGTGAGAAAGCTGAGGAACTTCTTACTTTAGAAAATGTAAGAGCAAGACAGGAGCGAGAGTCAGTGCAGTTACAGACTCACCTTGACAAGAAAGTACATCTTTCACAGAGACACACACACACAGCAATGCACCAATACAGAAACCAGTTCCTGTGAGTCGGTAAGTCTCAACTGAGAGAATACAGCTGGAAGATGTTAATAATAGTTGACATCAAAGACTCACTCATCCTCATACACCATTTGTAACATCCAGTCAAAGTTGTAAGTCACATTCAGACCTCTGAGAACAATGTTAAAACATGTACGGTTATGTACTAATATTGCCAGAGGTCATGCGCTAGTCATTACATTGAAAATTCACTCTGAGTTATGTTATTGAATATATCTATGATAATGGCCTTGCTGACTTACGGCTGACCTGCTGAAGAAAATGTATCACTTCATTCTCCTCTCTAAGACTACTTACATAGTTTCTGTGTATCTTGACAAGAAATACTTGACTTGTCAAGATGTTACATATACTGTAACTATACTTTGTGCTACTTCTTTGTTATAAACAAATGCTACAAATGGTCTCAATCAAGAGGATGCATTGCAGCAACTTTATCAGGATTTGCATTCCCCCTCTTCATCCCTCCTCATCTCTTCTCTGCAAGAATCTCTCTTTTACATTCTTGGTGTTAGAGAACTTACATTTCATGCTCAAATACATTTCTCCACATGCGTCTGTTTAATTTCTTCAACATCTGGTTGTTAAGAATAACTTTTCACTTTGTTTACTTCCAAATGTGAAGAAACTGGTCTTACTTACTACACAAGAACCTGATCTCATCTGACTTAACATTCACGTGGCATGGCTGAGTTAGTGCTTCCAACTCTGCCTCATATGAAATACAGTAGTTATACATCTAACATAGGGACAATCCCAGAATCAGTGTGGCACATAGAGTAATCCCTTCCACTTCTCTTACCAATCATTCACAGTGATTAGATCTAGCATGAAGAATAGGAAGTCAACATTGATGTGAAGAAGGTACAATCTGCATAAATCTGTCAGTGATATACTGATAAAGATAAGCATGAAAAATTCCTAGAGCATTAATACTGATGGGATGCTCAATAGTGATGTTACTTCTGACCACAGAAAGAAACTGCTTTAAGATACGTGTTTGTAGCCGCTTGAGCTTCATAGGTCTGCGCTGTCACGTTCTGTGCAGCCAGGAAATAAAAGGTAGAGAAAGAACCTGATTCTTCTGGTGAATGGACTTTAATGGCAAAGAGGTAATGATTTAAATTATTGTTTAATGGTACATGTAAAAGTATTAAGAATAATTTTGATGGAAATGTATTATGAATTCTAAGACCATGTTAAGTCACACTAGAAATATCCATTGGCTGATAATAGTGATTTATTGATGTCTTTATTAAATTTTTGTTTATATTATTTCATTTTTACTAAATTCAGAGTTTAATCATTTAATTTTGTAACATTTTGGTACAATTTCATTTCATGACAGGCACCAGGGCCTGTCTTTCTGCTACACTTACATAGGTGCCATCACAGTAATTTTGTGTTTTATTTTGTTTTACTCTCAGTTTCACTCATCATGCACAGTAAGTGTTCACACAACTCATTAGCCAGGTAGTTATGAACTGACTGTGTTTAGCAGTCTGGCTTACTGTCAACTAATTGTTACTAAACAGTTCCTCAATGTAGACAGTAAACTAGTAAGATTTATAATTGTTGTGAAAAACACACTAAAAAGAATCCACTGTTAAATCCCTGACTTACTGTGCAGGTTTCCGCCTGTGTCAGCCGTATCAGATTTTATATACTATGCAAATGGAGTTTTTATCTCTACTCATTTCTGATTTGTAACCTCAAGGCATATTGAAAAATTTGCTGATGGCCAATACTAGGCCTACAACCATATCCATCTATATGAAGAATAAGAATAGGACTGTGTAAAACCATGAATGTATTTTATGAATGAGCGGCTCTTCTAAGGAGACTAGCTGTGTAAATGTATTAATGTTTTAATATTTTACATCACACAATTAGTGGAAGTGCCGTAGCAAAGACTTCGGTGTAACTGGACATGTAAGATTCTCACATCAAACAATAAATAGTGCAGCAGCAAAGATTTCCATCTGCTGCCTGATGGTGCAGAGACTGCAGGATGAACTGTTTCTCTGTGTTTAAAGATAGTTTACCAGCAAAACTGCTTGTGGCAGCTTGACCTTTTGAATCAGACTGATGCTTGAAACAGTTTCACCTCTGATGATCCCAGGCATGCCTCACAGCCTGAATACTGAGCAAGCTTCAAAAGAGCTCTTGATGAGTTACAAAGGCATCCGCCATGGGAGAGATCCAGATGCCAAATATTGCTCAGAGGACAGGTGCATCTGCTTCACTGAGGCAGTGTGTAACTAAACAAAGCAATGACAAAGACAGTGGGAAGAGGGAGGAAACACCAGGAATGAACACGGCGAGTAGAAGCAGGAGACGGAGGAACAGCAGGGTTGTGTGTGGCATCCTGTGACTCCGTAGAATGAAAGGATCACCAGGGAAGGAAAAATGTATGTTCATTGAGGTGCAGCTGTTGCTAAGGTTTTAACAGTGTGGGAGACAGGTCCCTGGCCATTTCACACAATGCTGGACTTCCTTTAGCGAGCCTTGACAAGTGAGCACGGGAGCATTGCTGCTCTGAAAGAGACTCCAACCAGAGGACTTTGAGGTGGCAGGCCACTAGACTGGTGGATGAGAAATACAGGTGAAACATTTTGGTGAATGGTGCATCATTTGTGATCCAAAAGGAATCTTCAGACTCTGTGGACTACACAAATGAACAATGAAAGGTCTCCTGGTTCAGTAATGAATGAGGGGAGGGAGATTCAGATTCTCTTGCTGGGGTCTGCAGCCGAGGCTTTTGGCTGACCAGACCTGTCAGCTCCTAATGATGAAAAAGGTGGCAGGTGTGTGTGTGCAAATTGCACATGATGAGGTTCCCGTCTCTTGAAATGTCTCCGTCAGAGGAATTACAGATCCCAGTAATCTAATTGAGGTAGGCACAAAGACAACTCTGACAAAAAACAGTATTTACTGCACGAGTCATTATGTGTCAGAGGCTGCAGAAAGGTCCATTTATCTTGTGCTAGGCAGCACCTTGCACTGATATTTAGACTCCTGCTGCTTCAAATCAACTTAATCTTGTTTCAGATCCTGTGATTGCAGACAAAGCTGGTTATTCCACTATGGTTATTTCCATCTGCCAGATGGAATGAAGGAGAAGCTTGTTGCGAAGTTGCACCACTGATTCACATCCCGACCCGGAGTTAACAAAAGAATAATATATTTGCTTGGGTTCAAGCTCCTTCTTAAGGATTGATCCTTCTAGCCTGGGGCACACTGTGTTTTGAGGCCAGTCCTTTTAAAGGTAGTATGCATCAACAGCCAAAGGTAAACACCAGTGTGACTAAGGTATTTTCAGGAGGAGAGCAGGTGAATTCATGATGAAGGTTTGCTTTTTTCACAGCAATTTTGCCTCAAGGCCCTCTCAACCCCCTGTATTTGTTTTTGGGAAGAAACTTGTCAGATTTAATGTTTTTCATTTAAATATTAGCCTTTTGCTTTACAACTATCTTAGTAAAATCTTATTTGTTATAGGTGCTGTAATGCTTCTAAACAAAAGCAGTGACGTGACCAGTGCTGACAACCTGGTTTTCATATAGTTCATAACACTGAGTTCTAGGTTGTTAACAAGCCATATAACTCCAGTGAAATAAACGACACAGTACATTATAAAGTACAAACATTAAACATGCTTTAAAGATTCATTTGGTTTCATCTGTTCATATCATGCGCTCTCCCTTCATAAATTATTTTCTGTACTTTGTTGTCTGACATTAGATAGACCAAGTAAAACCAGCTGTTTCCTAGGAGAAGTTATCAGTTAACAGCGGCTGGTACACAAAGAAAACTGAGTTCAGCATGGCAGTGGGTGATATGTTCATGATTTAACAAGGCAAATGCATTCTAGTTTTCCTCCACACCTTTCCCTGTAGTTATCAGGGGGAATTCATATAATAAATTGTGCTATCAAAGCAGTTGCCATGCTTTCATCTTCACTAAAATGGACCCCTGGGGCTAATAGGTGATGGAGGGTTAACATAAATACAGGAGGAGGTCTATGAGTGTACATAGTGGGGGTGCATAATTGTGGTGAAGAGGGCAATGGGGATACTGAGGAGACGATAGAGCAGGGAAGGAGGGAGGGAAGCTTATTTAAGGGCCACATGGGAATAAGCAACAGCATGGTTTTTCCCTGAATCAGAGTCAACCTTTCATGTTATCACTGCTTTTACAGGCTTTTCTATTGATGATCACATTGGAAACACAGAAATAAGCCACTAGTTTCATCAGAAGAAAATAGAAGCAACAATCTGAAAAACTTGGTTGTTTAACAGACCTTTCGATCCATAATCCTCAAAAAATCATATTTCTTGCGTGTAGAAAAATATTCCCTGTGCTGTACAGTAAATAATAAAGTTAATCCATTTCACAAGATGTTTCTCCACTCCTTGATCCAAACAGATGGAAACCACAAAAAATAGCTGCTGTTCTGTGATTCAAAAGCAATCATCAATACAACCGTTTTCAAGTGTGAAATCTATGATTGCACCAGAGAAACCAACTGGACCTAGAATCTTTTTCTGGCTTAGTAGCAGGTTATCAGCAGACTCTTTGGTTTGTATTCACGGCTAACTGGAGGTTCAGACATTAGATGGCCTTGAAGTCTCGCTTTCGTCATCTGTCTGAGAGAATCATTCATGTGACAGTTTGGTTTTATTGTGCAATCCACATCAAAGAAACACAAAAGTGGAATGATCTTTCTTCACTCAGAAATTTTAATGGTTCCTATGAAACCAAGCTGAGGGTGACCCTGGAAGTATGCTGTTATTAGTGGGAAATGACACTGAGGCAGAAAGTTCTTTTTTGTTGATGTCAAGGTAAAAAGACTGGACTATAGGGAAGATGAAGGTCTTGGACTGTTTGGCAGCTGGAACACTGAATTACTGAATCTAATTTATTTAATCATTTACCTTAATAATTTTACATGTACCAATGAAAAAATATTTTTGATTGCCTTGCTTCTGCTAAGAAAACAACAGGAATGGAATCTAAATAATCCAGAACTTCTGCCATAATGATCCATTCTCCAACACGTGACGTGATTTCATTGCACTCCATTTATACCTGGGGGGGCAGGTATTTACATACACCATGTGTTCTAGATTGTACTACATTACATATTACATATATTCTAGACCAGTCTTTTCCCCCTTTATTAGTGTAAATATACAGCACTGTGCCAATGTTTTAGGCACTAAAAGTAAAGTGAGGATGCCTTCAAAAATAATGCAATGCATGTATATATTTTTTTAAATTTTCACTTCATACAAAGCCCATTAAACAGAAAAAAACCTTAATCAAATCAATATATATTTGCCTTTAGAAGTTCATCAATTACAGGTGGTTCCAAGCATCTTTGAGAACTTTCCGCTGTTCTGTGGATTTGATGATGTTGACATCAGGACCTCTGAAGTAGTTCATTTTGACTCTGCAGAATGATTTTGGGACCAATCAGACACCTCCCTGACAGTGATGTGTGATACACGAGAATCTAAACATTAGGTGCCTAAACCTTTTGTAAAGAACTGCATATCCTGGATATACACTGTATGTTAAAAATATGTACTAATTCTAAGTGTTTGTTGTGTTGCATAATTAATCTAATGTCAAATGATCAAGAGAAGGATGCATATGTAGCAAACACTGTAAGGTTGTCAATTTTGCTGAATGCTTCCAGGATAGACTAATACAATGTGTTCCTATTCTGAAGCATAGTATCATCTTGTATAACTGCTATACCTGTATAACTCCTGTTTACACCATTATCTCATGTGCTTCGTGAATGATAAAATTTGCTTTCTCACAGATGGAGGTGCTTGTTGAATGGAATTTGCAATGTAATTTTTCATCTAATGCTGCAGTACCTTTTCTCTCAGTTTTGAGAAAGTTTCTAGCATACATACTTTTGTCCTGTGGACTATTCTGTTGTGCTGACTGACTATTATTTTTTATCCCAACCTCATGACACAAATTTGTTCATTTGCAAAATTGGTGAGCTCTCTCATTGATCTGAGCTGAAAATTCTGCCCCCTGAATTCTCCACAGAACAAGTGACTAGGTGACACTGATCCAGATCTGTTAATGTTTAGTCCTTGGACAGTTGTCCTAGTAATCCATAAGACACATGAAGACACCTCATTCACTCATTAATTCATGTATCACTGTAGTTCTTTTAATGTTGCCATGTTAGATGTGCGGTGCCTTCAATGCAACAAAAGTCAGAGTATACATATGCACACACATTATTATAAAATGCAAGCTATATCATACAGTAAAACCACAATGTTAGAGAATCAAGACCATCAAAGCTCTACAGCATGTCACCCAATAGCATCACTTCATTCTGTGCTTCCTTCCATCTGGTTTCTCTCTGAAACTAAATCTAGTCTCTTCTCATCATGCTTGTGTTCCATTATCAGTCTTGTGCCTGAAGATGTGCCACAGCAACACAGCATGCACTGCTTCAAAACTAAATGCAGTTTCTGCTGCGTTCAGGTAGTCAAACCATGCCATTTCCTCTCATGTCAGAGAGGAGTTACAGAGTGTTCAGCACTGATTGAGGCTAATTCTTATAATGGTGCACTGATGAGCAGCTGGATATTTTTATGCACTATTAATTAACGAAGGGCTATTATGTATCAGGGCCTTGTCTCCAATTGCTGATTTCAAGTACTCATTAAAATAGCTGCAATTTTAAAACCCTCAAACTGCAGAAAATGCTTTGGAGAAAAGGGCCCACGGTAATAGTTTTGAAAATGAAATGTTTATTCCATATCAGCATGCGTATAACTGAGGAGAATAGTATAAAATGTGATGTTCTGACTAGTTATGACTATGTCAGTTGCTTGTAGACTGAGTGCCAAAACAATATGTATGTGTGTGGGCAGCAGCCTATCATGGTACATGATAGAATTGCTTAACTGGTACATATCATACCTGTTTCTTCTGATAAACATCTGGGATTGATAGAAAGGTCACATCTGTCTTATAGAACCAAGGCGCTATGTGAGAGTTTGGGCAAACGAACAGCCTGCCACCTTCAACCAAAGCCAAAACCTACAAGACTATCCACCCTAATTCCCTATGCCAAGCCTCTACAGTATGTTGTATAATAAACAACCTCAATAGCCTAAGGGCAAGTTGAAAGAGAAACCAACAACCCCATATTTATGCTTTAAGTAAAGAAAAAACAAAACAAAAAACATGAAAAATAAAGCAGGGCATGTTTATTGCAACAAACCTCTATGGTTTGTACCAATTACCACTTCTAATTAAACATGGATACATTATCTACTGTTAAGGGAGGTAAGTTATGTATGATAAGTTATAAGCTCGCAGCAACCGTGTCACCTTGTTTTATCCCAGTCCTTGAATGTAGAAAAAAAAAGAAGCAATTTTAAGTGATATACCATGGAGAGACATGACTATTGTTATAACATATAGAGAGGCGCTGTCCTCTCAATTTGACATTTACACTACTGAAATTCTATCTTTCAAGAATTTCAACTTTATGGGAATATGAGGACAAAAAAGGGAAACTGTTTTAGGTCTTTCTTTCACATTTTCACATTCTTCATAACCTAAGTATAACCTTCTTTTGAATAACCAGACTGTATTAGGACAATACGCTAATAAAGAAGACTGATTGCTGGTTCATTTGGGCTTTAGAGAGCTCATTAAAGTCACAAAGCCTCTGCGAGGATGAGTTGTCTGAACTGAGCTTTGATTTCGTGAACACCAGCAGCTGAGAAATCATGTTTCATAATTGCAAGTCCCCTTTCAGATTTTGTTCCTGTGAAATATTTAAACACAATGTACTCCTCAAGTTTATGCCCCAGCCACATTCTTCTCTTGTATGTTTGTACAGTATGTCATTTTGTTCATATGGCTTGAGAGGCAATGAAAGACCCTTGAGAGAAAACATGCTTTCAAGGGTGGCATCATTTCAACAGAAAGGCTCCCACTAGTTCTCATGTACTTGTCTAGACAAGTACTTGTCTAGACAAGTACATGAGAACTATTTTCTACCACGACAAGGCCATCACAGTTCTTGATGAAAACTGTCCATAGTGAGGTCTCTGAGTTACTGGGACATTGTTTCTGAGAAGACAAGTTGCTGTTGCACTTTATTTATTTAGAATTTTTCTTATGCTTTGAGAACCACATACCAAATACCATTTACCACCATTTAATTGAGGCTGTGGCAGACATAAATAAAACTGGAACTATCTGCATGATTACACATCAATCTGACCCTTTATATTATGCATCACTTCATATATATCTTTAGGAGGGAGTCATTTTTGCCATTCTAAAACTCTCCACTTTGACATGCAGATGGCTGATTATATGTTGTTGTCATATTATTTTTATCACGTTTGATTACAAATTAAAGGCATTTTTCCATCACAGCACCAAGGATTAGAAATAAAAAAATTGTCAAAATTACCTGTAATCATTTATTATGTACACTTTTCCATGCCAGTATTTAGGCATAAATAAATTCCAACAAGATTCTACCATGCTCACAATGACATTGCTAAAGTGTTGATGTTTAGCATGTAATGCTTACCATGTTTGATATATTAATTTGATGTGAGCATGCTAACATTGAACAAATCAGAGCTGATGCTGATGGAAGTGGATAGCTGTAAGTGCTATACAGCAATATTTTCTAATCATGAATTATCTATATGATGTGTATCCATATCCATATCTGACATATTATTATATATATATATATATATATATATATATATATATAGCTATACATGAAAGATAATATGGTGAAAAAATCACGCGCTGAAAACAAGGAAGATATTAAATCTACACCCCATATGCCTTCTACCGCCCATCTTAATGTCATCTATAATGAATGAGTTGCACTGGAAGTCAGTGTTATAACCAAATGATATCTATTCCTTTTCTGTTAGAGACTGTGTCATTCTATTTAGCTGGAACATGTCATCAGCATGCTGAAAGCACTACTCATGCTCAAAGAATAATTAGTTGACACTCATCACTTGACTATCAGTTAGACTCCACTCCAGCACTGACCACTGAGTTACTGGGTCATCAGATCAGATCACTCTTGATTCCTCTTCACTGTTCAAAGTCGCTGGAGGAACCTGAGCAAGTGTATGTTATGATATAATCCAGAATTAGCTCACTAAGGAATAAGCTCACAACTCCAAATTGTCTTGCACTCTCTAAAATAATAATGAATAAAAAGGGTGGATCAGCCCTTTTCATTTCTTTAACTCCTTTGTCAAATCTTTATGGTAAGGCCTCTGCATTTTGTATCCGTCTTCATAGCTGGAAGCAAGATGGAGTGTAAAATCACCTTATGTGCTGTGCATATGCTAGGAAGAGAATACATGATAATTAAACAGATTAGTTTGTACTTTTTCATTTAAATTTGAGGCTCAGCAGGATATAGGGGAAAGAACAGGAATATCAAGGTTTCAAATTTAGCCACTCTTGCATGTCCTCACTCTCTAAGCCAAATTTCCTTTTCACTTTTCACTGTGTATACATGAATGCCACTCACCTTTGTTATATTGTTTCATTTTGTTTTGTACAATAGAGACATCTCCATCTGTATGTTTATCTCTGACCAGGTACAAAAGTGTTCTTTTGTGAAGCAACTTCAGCAGTGCTTGTTTAACATTTTGATATTCCACATAACATGGACCTAAGGAAAAGAAGATTTCTCAAGAGCACCCAAAGGATTACGCAACATTCACTAATGCTGCAATTTAACTCTACACTGTTTTTGTGGTACTGAGATGTTTCTACTGACTCAACTCATGTCCAGCTTACTCACACAGTAACAGTTAGCCCAGTAGTAAGTCTTAATCTTGTCATGCAGTTTGAAAGTTCAGAATGTGTGCTCCATTTCCTTCAGCATCTTAGCAACGACCAAGCACATACAACAAGACCACCATCACTCGGCACTAGAGGATCTGTACCACCACTAACTAAGCCCACTTAACGGCCTCCACAGGAAATTTAGTTTATATCATAGACACCTCCTTGTGTATGTTCTACGATACTGGCACTCACTTATACATGGTCAGTTTCCATTTTCATTAAATAAAAATTCACAACCAATTTTCAAGCATTTATTAAGCTTAACTCATGTAAACTCACTGTTTTGATGAATTTGTCTAAAAATGGAAATTACTTTATGCACATGTGCTTTTGCAGCTGCTGGAGAGGAGTGTGCAGCCTGGATGCCAGAGGTCATGTAGTGGAGGAGCAATTGAGTGCTTGGAGATAATGAACATATGTGTGAGTGCAGCTCAAGTGGCAACTACTTATAGGGAAGTAACCCTCAGGAAGAGGGGGCCATAACAACCATCTGTTTCTCTTCCAGAAATGAGCTGATGTAAGAATATCAATGGATATCACTCAACTGTGACCAGTGATGGCTGTGCATTTAGTTTGGTCATGGGAACTTAACAAGTAGATGAAATTTGAAATTGAGAAGAAAGTTTCCACTTTCTTTTACGAGAGATTGTACATACAATAAAAAACCTACAGACTATCAACTGCAGGGGCTAATTAAAGGCAAAGCTAGTTATTTAGCAAACTAGATTTTGATAATCTGGCAACATTATTTGTGCAGTAGGTCTAGGAAAATGTTAAAAAAGAAACATCTTAAAAATTTTTATTTTCAACTGAGGCAACTGAAGTTCAGGCTTTCTATTGTTAATTGTAGTAGAGGCTGCAAATTCCAAAGAGAGATTGTTTTTGCTCATTAAAAAGAATGTTACAGTGTGAAACAAGATGAAACTAATAAATGTGTGAATGTACTGTGCTCCACGTCTGGATGAGAAAGAATGGATATATTTTATATCTCATAAAAAGCACCTCCAGTAATTCAAACATTTGTCAGCCAAATACAATATAAGCAATATACTATCAACAACAACAAAAACACTACACACCGTGTTTGTGTAGTGACATTACTGTAGATAGAATGGATGGATGACCTGATTGTCCTGCAAAGCCTCTTGTCTCTTGAGACCCCAGTCTTATCCTGTAAATGCAGGTTGTTGAGTTTCTGGAAAGCAACCTCTCATCTCCTATGAGGCACCTCCTGAATAACCAAAGTGTCATTCTACCAGATGGTAATGTTGACTGGAAGATGGCCTGATTGGAGGTGATTATACATCTGGAATGGGCCAGCAAACCTGGGGATCAGACTCCCGACGGACAGCTGCAAGAGAAGCCTTTTTCTGAGCTGCCAAACAAAAACCTGAATGATCAACCTGCCCCCTCGGCTGTCCTCTGAACTGTAATGGCCTGTGCAATTATAAGCACCAAACCATCCATCCTCAAGCAGAATAACCAATTTTAGAGGCACCATGGCTGGTGGGAGAAAGAGAGGAGGAAGTTCCTTCTTCATTCACCCTACTCCCTCATTGTATGAGAAGTATGGAGTTTGAGGCTGGGGCGGCTTACTGAAACCAGAAGGTTGCACAGACATCTGTTCTCGGGCTGCCAGCCAAAACCAGTCTGTTTCACGGTTTGGTGCTTGTGTGAATGAAGGCTGGTTTTCAGTGCTGTGCTGTAATGCATGGCGATTTATCTCAGCTAACTGTCTTCCCTTTGTAAGCACTCCATGTTGTGAATGAACGATTGAATGAATACATGTACGCCCTCAGTCCATGAACAAATAACTGAATAACTGTTGTCACTTATCATGTCTTAGTTCATCATTCTTCAACTAATGGATCAGTTAATTTAAATAAAACTAAAGGTCAAGTATTTATGAATATCACTGTGATATCTGTGTCAATGTTCCTCCTGACCGACAAATTAATCAGCGAATTGAACACAGCGAGACAAAGTAGAAGCTTACAAAGCTTGAGATCTTCACCTGGCACAAGTTCACAAGTGTTTAATTAGAAGTGGTAATTGTTACAGTTCACAAGGTATGTACAGCAGATACAGAAACCCAGTGGACCAGGTGACTGAACTACGACCATTCCCTGCTGACACACTGGATCAAACTCAAGTCAGTTCTAAGCACAAACACCAAGACAGAAGATTCCCAGCTCACATTAAACTAACTGTTTTACCAATTGTTTCTTACCATGACATAGTTTGGATCATGATCACAACACATCACTCTCTCACAAAAATACTAATAAAAAATGAATAGATATATTTTTTAGTGGATTGTGCCAACGGGGGCTTGAGGGACAAAAGTAGCCTAAGGTAATGTTTTTGTGTGCACACATTTCTGCAGTTAATGAAAACAAAACAGCAAAGACAGCATTCTGCAGAGGCCATCAGGTTAACCTTAATGGGCAAAAAATAAAGTCCAATTAGCATCTGATCTGTGTGTACTGTTTTTTATCATCTGAGAAATATTTGATCTCCAATTCTTACAACTTGTCTTCACAAAGCCCATCCAAGTACTGCTGAAGATTGTGTGATGAGAAATTCAAATGTCATTTAAAATCTGTGAGTGTTTGAGTCACACTGCCTCTTTGACCAGGTCAAATTTAGTGAGCTGCTTCCTGAGCTCAAACTGGCCTTAATACAGATGGCTTCAGATCTCTGAATCATTTAGGACACTTACACTGGACCTAAAGCTGCATCACAAGAACAGACATGGTTAACCTCTATAATCTGTGTTCTCTGACTGTATCTGACACAGTGCTTTGCAGCACAGGGGCCCACCCAGCCCCTTCCCTGTTAATCCTCTCCATTGTGGACTCATAACTCAACAAAGTGTCATCTGCATAAGTTCTCTGACAACTCTGCTATTGTTGGCTACATCGCTACATGGAGCTAATGAGGAGCATAGAATACTAGCCAAGGCCTTTGTGTCTGAGAAAGTGCCTCCAACTAAACACTCGAAAAACCAAAGAGCTGGCAATAAAATTCTGGAGGGCCAAACACCACCCACCCACACCAGTGAACATTCAGGGCATGAACACTGAGATTGTAAAATCATACAAATACCTGTGTGTGCATTTAAACAATAAACTGGACTGGGCAGACAATACTGAGATATTATACAAGAAAGGCCAAAGCAGACTTCTGCTGAGGCGACTCAGGTCTTTTGGGTGTGCAGGGGCACTCCTTAAGAACTTTTATGAAACTGGCGTGTGGCGTTAGCCATTTGTCTGTTGTCTGTTGGGGCAGCAGCATCTCAATAGCAGACAGACTAAATAAACTGATAAAAAGGGCAGGCTCTGTCCTGTGCTGCCCCCTGGATAGAGTGGAGGTGGTGGGAGAGAGAGGGATGATGGCCAAGCTTTCATCCTTAAGGGAAAACATCTCCCACCCCCTGCATGAGACTCTGACAGCACTGGGCAGCTCCACCTGAAGTGTTCAAAGGAGCGATACCGCAGGTCTTTTCTTCCTGCTGCTGTCAGACTGTTCAACTAGCACTGTTCCCAACAACCGACCAGACACTCCACAAACAACAATGGCCAGTAGTATATGAAATATTTCTCTGTATCACATGCAACTTTTTTCTCATCATTTCACCATATGTGCAATACTACACTTCATGTTAACAATGTACAATATTATACCCCATGTAAATACACTTCATGATGTAAATATTTTTTCTCTCTTAACCATGCCTGATACCTGTCCTCGTCTATATCCTGCTGTTGCTTTAAAGATGCAAATTTTCCCCCATGGGATTAATAAAGTTCCTATCTCATCATCTGGCTAACCATCACTGATATGTTTATCTTGTAGATCTACTAGAGGCATCCAGGGTCAAGTCAAGTCTAAATTGTCTATGTATCCTAACACTGGAAACATTCAACTATTCAGATGGTATATTCTTGCCTTTAAATTTTTGACATTTTACATTTGGATGAATGCCCCGTTTCATCTGACCTGCCTAATGACACCCAAATGGCTGCAAGAAGATTTGTGACATAACTACAACACTTGTATTGAGCTCTGTATTTCCAGTGGAGTGCCACTTCAGTTTGACACTTGACTAATAGCTCCCTGGTTAGATGCCTAGAAGCTACAGATAAACTGTTCAATATTTCTGAAACAAAATGCTGGACATTTAGTCAGTGTCAAAAAGATGTCAAAATGTTAAATTTACATACTCTACTAGAA
>BRZM01001359.1:0-10965 GCA_033238685.1 Lates japonicus | reverse complement strand
TATGTCACGCACACATTTCTGCTCGGACGGTTTTTAGGAGTTGCTGATATATAAAAAAAAAAAAGGCTTTCTGACAGGAATATGCCCAAGATTTATGGATGAATTCATGCAAAATTAAGGATGTATTTTTACATGAGTCATCCCATAAAATGCCTAATTCTGTGCATAGCTCCAGTCACGTGTGATATATGTGCAAACAGGAACAGGCCTCTCTTGCTCTCTGAGATGATTCCTGGCAGAGTTTACAACCCTGATAGCATCTTAACTGCAACATTTCATCTTTAACTGCGCTTAATTTGCTCAATATGTCTGAGAGCTTCATGTCGTGTACCTCCCAGGACTTTGTGTATGCTGTGTGTCGAGATGGAGGAGATAGAGGGGGATGAAATGCGTAGCGATAGCCCAGAATATATGATGTGTTAAAGAAACATTTACGCTCTACTTATCTTTCTTCTCTGTCCATATCTCTGTCTGCTGCTCTCAGACAGCTGAGGATGAGACTGGATTTCAGCGTGTCAAACAGAATCACATTCTCTCTCCGACTCTGCCGGTTGCTGTCACTTGGGTGTTTTCTCAAATAGAAACTCTCAAACACACACAAATGCATCGATGGGCACAAAGCACGACTTTCTTGTACTTTTAAATCAAAATGCATGTACACGTAACACACAAACAGAACTCTTGTGTGCATGTAGGCAAACACAGACTCACAGAGCAATGAAAACACTACTTTAAATGCATATGGAAACACACAGTCTCGTCTCTCTCCTGTACGATTATGCCGACAGCTTCCCTTAAATTTGTCTGCGGGTCTTTGGTTCTGTGATGAGTGGATGTTTTTCACTGACAGCATATTTATCAGCTGATTCTTTCCCCACTGTGACTGTACACACAGAAAGAAAGAGAGGACGACTCATGAGGTTCATCTTGGGCTCTAATTTACGACAGTCGAAAATTCATGGTCATACGTCAGTAAGCTTTGAGAGGGGGCATCGAGTTTCTTCCCCCCCTTTTCCCACCCCCTCCTTCCTGCTCTCCCCTGTTAAATATGCAGATACAGCAGCGCGTGAGGCTGCTCGCGGGTTCGTTGCAAGAATTGGGTCAGTGGCGACGTCACAGTGTTTTAAAGCGAGGCAGGGTTTCTTTAGAAACTCCCGGTGAAGGTCTGGCTCTTCTGGAGGAGAGGAAAATTTGTCTATAGCTGAACTGTGGTCTTCATCAGGGGAGCACTGATGTCATTTTACAGAGCAGTGCTGGGTAGATGAGGATAACTCAACATCAGCTCAGGCAGTGTTTTGCAGATCATTTCAGAGGTGTCGCCCTCTGATAAACAAAATGTAAAATACTTACACCCTTCATGTGTGAAATCTTCATATGGCTGCCAATTACTTAAGGGAGGTGTCCCGTCAGAGATCAGTAATTATGGTCCCATCTCAAAATTCTCTCTCTTGGCTAAAGGACTTAAATCACTAATTTTCTCAAAAATGAAACACTTCTGACAGAAAACAATATTCTCAGTAATATTCAGTCTGGTTTTAGGTCAGGGTATAGTGCAGCCACAGCAGCAACACTTGTGATTAAAAGTGTCATCGCCTCCCTTGATGAGAAACAGCATTGTGCAGCTGTATCTGTTGTTTTGCCAAGGTTTTTGACTCAGTTGAACACCAGTTGTTATAGTAGAGTTTAAGGCAAATTGGTTTCAGTGAAAATGCATTGATCTGGTTTAAAAACTATCTCTTAATGTAGACCACAAGGTTTATCTTTTTGTTTTATGTGTTTATAAACAATACTGAAAAGAACATGCAGTCAGAAACATTCATTTGTATTTGATTTTACAAGTTAAAGTTAACCTTAAAATGCACACAAAAAAGAACAGACCTTTGCACATTCTGTACAGAGAGACAGCAGCAATTTGAAAACTTAAGAAGAAACAGAGTTTCTTCATACAAATCTTGGCATGTGACTGGATGGCAGTTTTTTCATACTTACACTGATAATCTTGTAAATAAACTGAACCCAAATCAGACTTTTATTTTTTTAAGAAAAGCTTTCCCTCTGCAGAAAGGGAAAAAAACAAAACAAAAAAAAAAAACATCTAAATTATTCTGTTTTATATTATTGTAACAGGCACTTCAAAGACTTTATATTGTGGTTAAATAAAGGTTAAATTAAACTTTGAAACTTCTACTCTCCCATATAGATTTTTTAGCACATTCTCTCACTGTATTATAATAGTAACAATGACAATAGATTACATTAAGACTCATTTAAGGTTAATGAGAAAGTACAACAGCTACACATCACCCTGGCCAACCATTTAATCAATGATGTGATGGGTGACAAAGAAAACTCCTAAAGCCTCGTAGTTCAATTGTTGCCAGTAAGTGAGGGCTCTGAGTAATGCTGCCCTCACTCATCTGTATTGATCGTTCTGTCTGTGATTAACATTGATCACCTTGTTAACACATGTGACCCTGAGTATTGACCTTCCACTGTGATTACAGGAGAAAACACGGTGTTGGAGTACCACAAGAAAGAAAGAGGGGGAGTTGTTCTCCAGTTAGATAAAGCTTTACTGTCTTCTCTTACCTGTTCTTCTCTGGGAAGACTCCTCTTTCAAATCACCTGTATTTGATACATCTCTTTTTCTTTACATGCTCTCAGAATAACAACCATACACTGAAATACAAGATCATGATTAATGGATTAGTCGTATGTTTGTGTGTGTTGCAGTGACTTGTATGACTGTCATAGACAGAATGTGGAGAGTTCATATATTTTCTGTCCATGTTCAACACCTCCCTCAGTCACAGTCACAAAGTTGAAACATATGGCAGGTCATCTGTTCTGGACTTTATCAGTAAGGGATGCTGCAGAAAAGCTGAAGAACCAAAACTGCAATAAGAACTGTAGGCAGCAAACCAGCATTAACAATAGATAAATAAATAAATAGTTAGGTAAATAAAAATAATAAGAATCAATTTAAAAATTAAAAAAGAGGCAGGAGCACTTTGATAGTTATGCAGCACAGACTTTCAATAAGCTCACATTCCAACATAAGTGTGCCTCCTTCAGAGCTTAAAGATTAAACCAAATCACATCATATATATAAAGCCTCTGGGGAAACCACGTGTAAGCCAGCCTGTGTAAAAAGGAGAATTACAATGAATAAAATCTTACAGAACTCTCTACACACTATGTAGCAATTACAGCTCATACATCCGTCAACCTTACATACATAGTGAGCAGTATATGCAGGCAATGTAGACGCGTAAATCCTGGAGATCCTGGGCTGGTCATCGGGGTTATTTCAGCTCAGGCTGAAACAGATTTTCTTGCTAAACCCCTTCTTGAAGTTTGAAAGATGTGGATGTTTACTGGTCTAATGAAGTTACATTATGGTAAGTGTAGTACTTAGCTTTTTCTTAAGTCAGTGTTGTGACTAAAATTCTGTATTCTGCTGCTTCAATTTTAACCATTCTTTTTTAAATCTCTCCTTGGTGAGAGCTTTACCTTTATGGAAGTGCAAAACTAATCACTGGGGTATCTCTTTGACAAACTCTTAACTTTTATATTTATAAAATAACTATTCTAACCATCGATCTATCATTCATGTGCATCCTTGGTGGACGTAATCTGAATATATATACATATGTCATCAGCACTGGTTGCTCGAAGCTGCTGTGAGGTGTCTTGTAGTGCTAAAAGCAGGTCTCTTCACAGATGATGGATTTTAACTAACGTGTGCAGTTTTATGCCTCATTTACCTAAAAGACTAAAAGACAACTGGAACTCCTCCACAAATGTAACACTATTTTAAATGTATAAATGAATGAAAACTGAGAAAGAAAATTTTGTAGCAAATATTTTTTCTTTTTCATTTTCCAATAGCAGCAACTCACTATCTCACGAAAAAAAAAAAAAAAGACCTGAAAGACAATGAGTCATCTGACTTTCTGTTGGTTTCCTCAGTGGCTGGGAGCTATAAACATAGACAACTCATGTGGGTCATGCAAGAAAATCTTTAAGAAACAACCTCTCCCAAAGATCTGGCAGCAGATCAATTAGTCACCGACACGATGCTGCAAAGGTGAAAACATCGCTATTCAGGCGGAACGGTTCCAAAACCAAAAATCTCACAGTGTTTTGTCATCACCCACCTCCAGCCGTGTAGCGAAACCCAGCACAGCTTTACAGCTCACTCCCCTGCCTTGTGCCTGCGAGCTGAGTCCTAGCCGCATGAATTATGGATCAGAGAAATATTCCTGGACCTGTTTTTAGAGCGCGCTGAGGTTCTGGACTCTGTCCGGTCCTTTAGAACCAACCTGAGGACAACCAGATGGTCCAGTCGGAACTGGGCCAACCCAAACAGGACTCCTGCGAGCAGAACAAATCCAGAAATATATATAAATAAATATTCATCAGGATGATAATGTGCAGGGGGCTTGTGCCAACATAAATAAAAGAGCTCAGGTCCGTAGACCCCCTCTAGGTCATTGCTGTAGAGAATAAATAGAATGCAGCCTTTTTCTATTTTCTTTTTCTCTTTCATGCAATTTCCTTTCTAAGAATTTTCACAGCTTCATTCTAAAATCTGTCATTCATGTCTCTCTACCTTGTATCATCTGCTGCTAATCTTTCCTGCCCTCCTCTAATCTAATTGCACTTTCCCTTCCTCCATCCATCCTTTTCCTCTCTCCCATTTTGCTTCCCAGCTGTGTTGTCTTCCATTTTAGGTCCACGGCTGGCTACCTGGTTCCTGGCTGACATTTCACACTGCTCAGCGTGTCCCTCATGCCCACCCTCCTCCCCCTGATTCCTCAGTCGCCTCTTCAGCGGCATTTTATGCTACTTTACAGTGGAGACAGGCGCCTCCCGAATCTGACGTCCAAAGGTGAAGTAACAAACATTTCTCTTCTTCTGTCCGCTCCCTTCCTATTGAGCTGATCCAGTGGGTGGTGCTCACTCCTGGCCAGGTGGTAGTGATGGAAGGTGGGGGGGGGGGGCTGGCCTTGCATGGCTGCTTTGTCTCTGTGTTTATTTGATATCTGGCCTGAATGCGCAGCCAGGATGAAAGAGCAGGCGCAAAAAAGGGCCAAGTAGAAAGAGAGTGAAAGGCGAGATGGGTGTGTTTATTTCATGTTTGGCCGAATGTATAACATGGAAAAGAGAAGACAGAAAGAAGGCAATAGAGAAAGAGGGGAAATGAAAGACAGACACATCAAGACTCCGCTCAGGATGTCAAAACAGAAGTGTATGAATGATTTGCTGGGTGAAAGAGAACGCAGGATATAATTCTCTCCATCAATCTAAACATAATGACTTCATATTTCTCACTTGCCCGGCCAGCTCATAAACAAGCCGCGAATAAAACAAACATGTTAAACCAATTCCAAAATGACGATGGCCTCTCTCTCTCTCTCTCTCCCACTCTCTCTTTCTCATACACATACACATGGCACAATACAACTCAACAATATTCTGCCTTTGTACACCGCTGTAAGCCGCCTTAATTATTCCCAAGCAGAGTGGGTTTCAAAGAGGGAAGACAAGAGGCCCTCGTCATTTTGGAATTGGTTTAACATGTTTGTTTTATTCGCGGCTTGTTTATGAGCTGGCCGGGCAAGTGAGAAATATGAAGTCATTATGTTTAGATTGATGGAGAGAATTATATCCTGCGTTCTCTTTCACCCAGCAAATCATTCATACACTTCTGTTTTGACATCCTGAGCGGAGTCTTGATGTGTCTGTCTTTCATTTCCCCTCTTTCTCTATTGCCTTCTTTCTGTCTTCTCTTTTCCATGTTATACATTCGGCCAAACATGAAATAAACACACCCATCTCGCCTTTCACTCTCTTTCTACTTGGCCCTTTTTTGCGCCTGCTCTTTCATCCTGGCTGCGCATTCAGGCCAGATATCAAATAAACACAGAGACAAAGCAGCCATGCAAGGCCAGCCCCCCCCCCCCACCTTCCATCACTACCACCTGGCCAGGAGTGAGCACCACCCACTGGATCAGCTCAATAGGAAGAGGAGCGGACAGAAGAAGAGAAATGTTTGTTACTTCACCTTTGGACGTCAGATTCGGGAGGCGCCTGTCTCCACTGTAAAGTAGCATAAAATGCCGCTGAAGAGGCGACTGAGGAATCAGGGGGAGGAGGGTGGGCATGAGGGACACGCTGAGCAGTGTGAAATGTCAGCCAGGAACCAGGTAGCCAGCCGTGGACCTAAAATGGAAGACAACACAGCTGGGAAGCAAAATGGGAGAGAGGAAAAGGATGGATGGAGGAAGGGAAAGTGCAATTAGATTAGAGGAGGGCAGGAAAGATTAGCAGCAGATGATACAAGGTAGAGAGACATGAATGACAGATTTTAGAATGAAGCTGTGAAAATTCTTAGAAAGGAAATTGCATGAAAGAGAAAAAGAAAATAGAAAAAGGCTGCATTCTATTTATTCTCTACAGCAATGACCTAGAGGGGGTCTACGGACCTGAGCTCTTTTATTTATGTTGGCACAAGCCCCCTGCACATTATCATCCTGATGAATATTTATTTATATATATTTCTGGATTTGTTCTGCTCGCAGGAGTCCTGTTTGGGTTGGCCCAGTTCCGACTGGACCATCTGGTTGTCCTCAGGTTGGTTCTAAAGGACCGGACAGAGTCCAGAACCTCAGCGCGCTCTAAAAACAGGTCCAGGAATATTTCTCTGATCCATAATTCATGCGGCTAGGACTCAGCTCGCAGGCACAAGGCAGGGGAGTGAGCTGTAAAGCTGTGCTGGGTTTCGCTACACGGCTGGAGGTGGGTGATGACAAAACACTGTGAGATTTTTGGTTTTGGAACCGTTCCGCCTGAATAGCGATGTTTTCACCTTTGCAGCATCGTGTCGGTGACTAATTGATCTGCTGCCAGATCTTTGGGAGAGGTTGTTCTTAAAGATTTTCTTGCATGACCCACATGAGTTGTCTATGTTTATAGCTCCCAGCCACTGAGGAAACCAACAGAAAGTCAGATGACTCATTGTCTTTCAGGTCTTTTTTTTTTTTTTTTCGTGAGATAGTGAGTTGCTGCTATTGGAAAATGAAAAAGAAAAAATATTTGCTACAAAATTTTCTTTCTCAGTTTTCATTCATTTATACATTTAAAATAGTGTTACATTTGTGGAGGAGTTCCAGTTGTCTTTTAGTCTTTTAGGTAAATGAGGCATAAAACTGCACACGTTAGTTAAAATCCATCATCTGTGAAGAGACCTGCTTTTAGCACTACAAGACACCTCACAGCAGCTTCGAGCAACCAGTGCTGATGACATATGTATATATATTCAGATTACGTCCACCAAGGATGCACATGAATGATAGATCGATGGTTAGAATAGTTATTTTATAAATATAAAAGTTAAGAGTTTGTCAAAGAGATACCCCAGTGATTAGTTTTGCACTTCCATAAAGGTAAAGCTCTCACCAAGGAGAGATTTAAAAAAGAATGGTTAAAATTGAAGCAGCAGAATACAGAATTTTAGTCACAACACTGACTTAAGAAAAAGCTAAGTACTACACTTACCATAATGTAACTTCATTAGACCAGTAAACATCCACATCTTTCAAACTTCAAGAAGGGGTTTAGCAAGAAAATCTGTTTCAGCCTGAGCTGAAATAACCCCGATGACCAGCCCAGGATCTCCAGGATTTACGCGTCTACATTGCCTGCATATACTGCTCACTATGTATGTAAGGTTGACGGATGTATGAGCTGTAATTGCTACATAGTGTGTAGAGAGTTCTGTAAGATTTTATTCATTGTAATTCTCCTTTTTACACAGGCTGGCTTACACGTGGTTTCCCCAGAGGCTTTATATATATGATGTGATTTGGTTTAATCTTTAAGCTCTGAAGGAGGCACACTTATGTTGGAATGTGAGCTTATTGAAAGTCTGTGCTGCATAACTATCAAAGTGCTCCTGCCTCTTTTTTAATTTTTAAATTGATTCTTATTATTTTTATTTACCTAACTATTTATTTATTTATCTATTGTTAATGCTGGTTTGCTGCCTACAGTTCTTATTGCAGTTTTGGTTCTTCAGCTTTTCTGCAGCATCCCTTACTGATAAAGTCCAGAACAGATGACCTGCCATATGTTTCAACTTTGTGACTGTGACTGAGGGAGGTGTTGAACATGGACAGAAAATATATGAACTCTCCACATTCTGTCTATGACAGTCATACAAGTCACTGCAACACACACAAACATACGACTAATCCATTAATCATGATCTTGTATTTCAGTGTATGGTTGTTATTCTGAGAGCATGTAAAGAAAAAGAGATGTATCAAATACAGGTGATTTGAAAGAGGAGTCTTCCCAGAGAAGAACAGGTAAGAGAAGACAGTAAAGCTTTATCTAACTGGAGAACAACTCCCCCTCTTTCTTTCTTGTGGTACTCCAACACCGTGTTTTCTCCTGTAATCACAGTGGAAGGTCAATACTCAGGGTCACATGTGTTAACAAGGTGATCAATGTTAATCACAGACAGAACGATCAATACAGATGAGTGAGGGCAGCATTACTCAGAGCCCTCACTTACTGGCAACAATTGAACTACGAGGCTTTAGGAGTTTTCTTTGTCACCCATCACATCATTGATTAAATGGTTGGCCAGGGTGATGTGTAGCTGTTGTACTTTCTCATTAACCTTAAATGAGTCTTAATGTAATCTATTGTCATTGTTACTATTATAATACAGTGAGAGAATGTGCTAAAAAATCTATATGGGAGAGTAGAAGTTTCAAAGTTTAATTTAACCTTTATTTAACCACAATATAAAGTCTTTGAAGTGCCTGTTACAATAATATAAAACAGAATAATTTAGATGTTTTTTTTTTTTGTTTTGTTTTTTTCCCTTTCTGCAGAGGGAAAGCTTTTCTTAAAAAAATAAAAGTCTGATTTGGGTTCAGTTTATTTACAAGATTATCAGTGTAAGTATGAAAAAACTGCCATCCAGTCACATGCCAAGATTTGTATGAAGAAACTCTGTTTCTTCTTAAGTTTTCAAATTGCTGCTGTCTCTCTGTACAGAATGTGCAAAGGTCTGTTCTTTTTTGTGTGCATTTTAAGGTTAACTTTAACTTGTAAAATCAAATACAAATGAATGTTTCTGACTGCATGTTCTTTTCAGTATTGTTTATAAACACATAAAACAAAAAGATAAACCTTGTGGTCTACATTAAGAGATAGTTTTTAAACCAGATCAATGCATTTTCACTGAAACCAATTTGCCTTAAACTCTACTATAACAACTGGTGTTCAACTGAGTCAAAAACCTTGGCAAAACAACAGATACAGCTGCACAATGCTGTTTCTCATCAAGGGAGGCGATGACACTTTTAATCACAAGTGTTGCTGCTGTGGCTGCACTATACCCTGACCTAAAACCAGACTGAATATTACTGAGAATATTGTTTTCTGTCAGAAGTGTTTCATTTTTGAGAAAATTAGTGATTTAAGTCCTTTAGCCAAGAGAGAGAATTTTGAGATGGGACCATAATTACTGATCTCTGACGGGACACCTCCCTTAAGTAATTGGCAGCCATATGAAGATTTCACACATGAAGGGTGTAAGTATTTTACATTTTGTTTATCAGAGGGCGACACCTCTGAAATGATCTGCAAAACACTGCCTGAGCTGATGTTGAGTTATCCTCATCTACCCAGCACTGCTCTGTAAAATGACATCAGTGCTCCCCTGATGAAGACCACAGTTCAGCTATAGACAAATTTTCCTCTCCTCCAGAAGAGCCAGACCTTCACCGGGAGTTTCTAAAGAAACCCTGCCTCGCTTTAAAACACTGTGACGTCGCCACTGACCCAATTCTTGCAACGAACCCGCGAGCAGCCTCACGCGCTGCTGTATCTGCATATTTAACAGGGGAGAGCAGGAAGGAGGGGGTGGGAAAAGGGGGGGAAGAAACTCGATGCCCCCTCTCAAAGCTTACTGACGTATGACCATGAATTTTCGACTGTCGTAAATTAGAGCCCAAGATGAACCTCATGAGTCGTCCTCTCTTTCTTTCTGTGTGTACAGTCACAGTGGGGAAAGAATCAGCTGATAAATATGCTGTCAGTGAAAAACATCCACTCATCACAGAACCAAAGACCCGCAGACAAATTTAAGGGAAGCTGTCGGCATAATCGTACAGGAGAGAGACGAGACTGTGTGTTTCCATATGCATTTAAAGTAGTGTTTTCATTGCTCTGTGAGTCTGTGTTTGCCTACATGCACACAAGAGTTCTGTTTGTGTGTTACGTGTACATGCATTTTGATTTAAAAGTACAAGAAAGTCGTGCTTTGTGCCCATCGATGCATTTGTGTGTGTTTGAGAGTTTCTATTTGAGAAAACACCCAAGTGACAGCAACCGGCAGAGTCGGAGAGAGAATGTGATTCTGTTTGACACGCTGAAATCCAGTCTCATCCTCAGCTGTCTGAGAGCAGCAGACAGAGATATGGACAGAGAAGAAAGATAAGTAGAGCGTAAATGTTTCTTTAACACATCATATATTCTGGGCTATCGCTACGCATTTCATCCCCCTCTATCTCCTCCATCTCGACACACAGCATACACAAAGTCCTGGGAGGTACACGACATGAAGCTCTCAGACATATTGAGCAAATTAAGCGCAGTTAAAGATGAAATGTTGCAGTTAAGATGCTATCAGGGTTGTAAACTCTGCTCAGGAATCATCTCAGAGAGCAAGAGAGGCCTGTTCCTGTTTGCACATATATCACACGTGACTGGAGCTATGCACAGAATTAGGCATTTTATGGGATGACTCATGTAAAAATACATCCTTAATTTTGCATGAATTCATCCATAAATCTTGGGCATATTCCTGTCAGAAAGCCTTTTTTTTTTTTATATATCAGCAACTCCTAAAAACCGTCCGAGCAGAAATGTGTGCGTGACATA
>BRZM01001358.1:208071-256390 GCA_033238685.1 Lates japonicus | reverse complement strand
ACATTTTAACTTAATGTCAGCACAGCTCATTCTGCTCTGACTGGCTCTTCAAAATGTCAATCAAATGAGAATCAATACACTGATCAGCTGTCTGTCCTACCTGAGATGAGCTGCGACCATCTCGTCGTACGGCGGCTCCAGGACCTGCTGACACTTGTCCTCTGGACTCGACAGCTGAAACACATACACACACACAGGTGAGGCCGTATCCTAGCAACACTGAGAGCGCACACCTGAGTGGGTGGAGCCTCACCTGGAGCCGGGGGTTGGCGACGTGCGGGTGTTTGAAGGAGAGCAGCTCGGCGCAGAACGAACCCTCGTGGTTGTCGATGGCCTCGTAAACCTGCGGGAGAAAAACACCAACGAAGAAGAGGAAGTGACTCCACCTGTTCACTCAGGTGAGCTGAGGTCAGAGGTCAGAGGTCAGAGGTTACCTGCTGCAGGTATTGGTTGATGGTGATGTGAGCCATGACGTCCTGCTGATTCAGCAGCTGCTCACACCTGGAAACAGAAACAGGAAGTAAAAACATTGTTTATTATTGATTGATATTATTGATGATTATTGATTCATTGATTTTCAAACAAACAAAATATTTTCAGATTTCAGCCTCTGGAGAAACGATGTGGATTTTATTTCTCACTTTTTTTTTCTTTGATCGAACAAATCAAGACGTTTAAAGATGTAATGATTATTGATTAACTATTGGAAACTGATGAGATCTTTAAAGGAAACTTCAGAGGAAATTCTTATTAATTACAATTAATTATGGAACTGAGAAATGAACATTAGTTCATATTAAGAGACAATCATCACGTGAATTAAAGCAACATTTAAGTTCAGTGACTCTTTATCATTTATGAATGAATCTCTGTTCCTCTCATTTATTTACATATGAACATAACGCAGTCAAAGATTCTGTAAAGTTTATTCAGCTGAAATTAAAGATCATTGATTCGTTTAGTTCAGATGTTTGATCTTAATCATCGTGTTTTTGTCTTAATTCATCAGATTATTATGAAATAAAATTAACAGAAACAGAAACAGAGAATCAGGTTTGAACAAACAAACTATCTGTTCATCATCGTTAGCCACGATGTTAGCGCTTCACTTCGAGTTAAACACTGACGTTAAACGCTTTTACCTTCGTCTTCTGACGGAAACAAACGGAAACGAACGATCGTTTGAATATAAAAATGAAATATAAACTGTTACCGACCTGAAAAATGAAGATTTAATCCAGTAAATATCCGCTCACTCTCACTTCATTCACTCACAAACACGGACTGTTCTCAACCGTCGGACATGACGCACAACATCCGGGTCACTGAGGTCAGCTTCCGGTAGTCATATCTATTTCAAAATAAAAGCTTCCACGATACCAGAAAAGATCCGGATTAATTGTTGCAGCTTTTAATTTACACCAGAAATAAAATCGAGTAAAAGAGGGTAAATAAACAAGTAAAGAACATGGAAGAACAATGATCAATAAGATAAGATAGATAAGATAAGATAAGATAAAGATAGATAAAGATAAGATAAGATAAGATAGATAAGATAATCGAATCATTACTAATCTCTTGCGGGGTATTTGCATTGCAGTGCTCCATTTCACAGTACCTGTAGATGAATAAAGAGATAAAGTAACATAACGAAAGATACAAATAAAATAAAATAGAGATGAAACTTAACCCTCAAAAAATAAAGAAATATACCCTTTAAAATGGACACTGTTAATATTTACAGACATTTATTTAAATTAAATTGTGCAGATAAAATTAAATACAGAGCAGATAGATTTGTGTTTATTGCACATTTGAGAAGAAGAATAGATGAAGACATAGCTCTAAACCAGTAAAGAACAAGGCAGTTAAATATACATTTAAAAAATAAAGAATACAACAAAATAGGATAAATAAAAAAACATTCCAATATTCACACATTGTATAAACAACAGATTTAACAGACAGACACTGTCAGTGGATGAATGAGATGTAAAGTCCTGTTGCACATGATAAAGAATGAAATATATATTAACATATTAATAATATTGCACATCATAACAGTAGTGTTAATATCCTGCAGCAGGGGGAGGAGTTAAAGAGTTTGATGGTCAGTGGAAGGAGAGACTTCCTGTGGCGTTCTGTCGTTCTGTCAGTCGACCACTGAAGCTGCTCCTGTGAGTCTCCTCAGCTTCCTCCTCCACTGACTCTGGTTCCACTCCCAGCTCCAGCACACTGCAGAGGATGACGCTGATAAAACGTCTGCAGCATGGCTCTGCAGACACATAAAGATCTGAGTCTCCTGAGGAGAAACAGGCGACTTCTTATAAACAGCTTCTGTGTTTTTAGTCCAGTTTGTTGTCAGTGTGGAGGCTCAGGTATGTACACTCGTCCACAGACAACAAATGTAGGAACAGAGAGAGAAAGTTGCTTTTTATCCTTTTTTAAGTTAAATTATGGAAGAATTCATTTGTTATTGAATGTAAAAAAAATTGTACATATGGAGGCCCATTATCCCAAGAATATTATAAATAAAAATAGACTTTATGTCAGGAACAACAAAAATATAAACAACTGTGATGAATCAAAGTTTGAAGACAGTGAGTGAAAAATGATCATTTCAGTGTCAAAATTTAGAAAATATTAATTTGATAATTATATTTTTGTTTAATACTTTATATATTTATAAATATACAGAACAAATGCACATTTGAAGTTGGTTCCAAATGAAATGGCTAATAAATAATTATAGTCTCATTATTTTCTTTTTTATTATTATTCTATTATTTTAGATTTTCTAAACACACATCAGGTGGATTTTACTTTTTAAATCCTAAACTGTAACTTCATCCTGTTTCTCTTTACTTCCTGTCCTCTGACACAGGATGGAGGTTTTACAGTGACTCCTCTCTGTCTGTGCGTCTCAGTGTTTTCATGTTGAGAAAAATCAAATATCAGAAACAAAGTGTTCTTTAACCTTTATTGACACAGAGCAGAATCAAGAACTTCAAACTTCATGCAGCAACAAACAACAGCACAGACCAGAGCAGGATAATCCAGAATCTCCACAGGCAGCAGATATGATTTTAATGGGAAGTGTTTTTTTATTTCTGCTTTTCAGAAACGATCACGAGCAGAGAAACAACAACAAACATGCAGCAGCTGAAACGACAGCACTGGACAGAAATCTGTTTTTACTCTGTCCTCCTCTTTACTTCACACAGCAGACGTCTGTACAGATATACACAGGTTTAAATAAAGACAGAATCCAGGATAAATGAACAGCAGGGGGCGACATAACACCAACAACACCACTGTGGAGAGAAAGGTTTTCACTCAGGCTCATTTTAACTGCTGAGATAAAATCATATTTACATGCAATAAATAACAGAGATCAACCAGCTGCTGGTGACTGGACATCACCTGAACATCACCTGTGTACACCGGTAATCAATAAATATCAGCAGTGATCAACATCAACCAGTGGCTGCTGTTAGTTTACCAACAGTCACCTGTAGAGGCAGAAATCACCAGTCGTCTCTGTAATAAACAACTAACCACTGCTGTTTATTAGCAGTCAGCAGAAACCTGTGAATTATTTGAATTATCTGTTCGACCAATCAGATCCCTCCTCAGAAAGAGTGGGTGGGGCGGATGGCCATCTGGCCCCGCCCACTCTGCAAACAGACAGAGGCTGCATGGCCTCGCTGCTGATGGTCCGTGGAGAGCAGTGCACGAGAGGTGGGAGGGGCTTATCTCACTGCAGCCGACTGTCCACAGGCAGGGGTACTGACTGAACACACACACACACACACACACACACACACACAGGTTAAGGTTAACATTGTGATGAAAGAGGAAGTGTGTGTGTGTGTGGGCGGGGCCTGACCTGGAGCTGTGAGGAGGAGGAGGAGGCTGTGATGAAGGAGCGCTGCTGGTCAGAGGGAGGGAGGTGGAGGAGGTGGAGGAGGAGGCCGGGCGAGGGGAGGAGCTGCTCCACCCGTCTGATAACACCTGGACACCTTCAGACAGACACACTGAACAACAACAACAACACAACAACACAACAACACGTCGTCAGTGTGTGAATCCACACTGAACCTGTGTTTATTTATTCTATGAAACTATAACGTCCGTTAACAACATAAATAAATATGATTAAATATTCTCATCAAATATTAAACAATAACTAAAGATGTCACTTTTTCACTTTGAACCTGTTGTACATGTGTGTTCTGTACACACACATATAAACATAAATACACACACATATAAACATATATGTTACTGATCCATCTCAGATTTATATTTATATACACTGTTTATATGATCAATCTGTAAATATATTTAGAATATTAAACTTTATTATATTTTATAATTTCAGATTTATACAGTCAGGAGGAAGAGTACGTACATACTGTGCATAGAATTTATCTGTATATATATGTGTGTATATATATATATATATATATATACACATTATATACAAATAATAATGAAAATATGACCTCAGCAGGTACAACAATATAAGGTAGTTAGATTTTGTCTGGAAATATGTTATAATTAAAACATTAGAATCTTGTATAAGCGATGTTTATATATGAAATGTATTTATATAAACGTGTTTATATAAATATTTATATATAAACGCGTGTTTATATATAAATATATTTTATATATAAGCGATGTGTATATACATAGAAATATATTTTATATATAGACGTGTTTATATATAAATATATTTTATATATAAACGTGTATATACATGAAATATATTTTATATATAAACGTGTATATACATGAAATGTATTTTATATATAAACGCGTTTTTGTTGTTAAATGTATTTGTTTTAAAGACAAACATCATTATTTTTTAAAGTGTAGATTTAAAGGACATAAAAGATAAACTGATCTCACTCACTCACACACACACACACACAGTGTGTGTTACCTGAGGAGTGTGAGCGGTGCGGCAGGTAGGCTGTGGGGTAAGGTGTGTGTCGCCCGGGGTAACCGTGGTGTTTGTAACCGTGGTGATGGTGATGTGACGTCAGAGGGAGGCTGCCGCCGTACGGGAAAGCCCCGCCCCCTCCAGCCGAGCACAGCGACCAGCCTGACACACACACACACACACACAATAAAAATGAAATAGTAATATAATAAATATATATATGAATATATATGTATATAAATCTGAGATGATTCTAAATGTTAGTGTTAATAATAAATACTGTACATAAACAATATGAAGAGTGAAAATGTTAATTATAAAAGTATCAAATAAATATTTCACACAGTAGAAATGTTGTATATTTGACATAGATACAGAATAAAACACAGATAAAAGTCTGTGAAATGTTTCTGGAAATAAAATCTGATTCTTTCTTTCTTTCTTTCTTCATGTTTGTGAATTATTTTATGAAAATGGTTCAAATCTAATTTGAAAATCTTCCACATCAGAATAAAAACTTTTCTCTTTAATAAATTAAATGAACTCACAGGGTTGAATCCCTGACACTCGACTCTCTGATGACTCTGGTAAACTCCGCCCACCTGGGTTCCTGAGGAGGATAAATCAAACGCTATCAGAGGGCGACCTGTGTGTGTGTCTGTGTGTGTGTCTCACTTGACACCGTCTCTCCAAACGAGAGTGAGACGGTGGAGCTCTGAGCAGCTGGTAATGACTCTCTAATCGCCTGCTAACGCTAACTTCCTATGGTATCCTGGTGAGAAATGCTAAGTGCTAAGTGTCTGCTGACCGACACCTGACTGCCTCTGTTCAGTGAGCGGAGGAAGACGTACCGACACCACAGCGTGAAAATACTCCACTACTTTATAAACAGTCAGTGTAACCAGGACCAGGATCTGGATCAAAGGTCACAGGTCAAAGGTCAAAGGTCAAAGGTCAAAGGTCAAAGGTCAGGTGTAACTGAAGTGAAAACACTGACGCTAAAGCTAAACTCAGGTAAACATGAAATGAAACTGATGAGAGACAAAGAGATGAAACACCTGGGTGTCATGTGACAGGTGAGTACCTGTCTGTCAGGTCAGAGTCAGTGGGCGTGTCGTACCTCTCTTTAGCGTCCAGGAAAGCTTTAGCGAACGGGTTGTATTTGATCTTCAGAGCAGTGATCTGCACAGAAACACAGCTGTTACTGATCTTTAACTCTTCTCCTCTGATCAGCTGTGATCAATAATTTATATATTTATTGATACACTGGTCGTGTGTGTGTGTGTGTGTGTGTGTGTACCTCCTCGTTCTGGTAGGCGGTGACGGCTATGAACTGAGTCTCTCTGAAGGAAACGTTGGAGACGAGACGATGACGAGAGCCGACGCAGACGATGTGGAGCTGAGGCTCGTACTTATGGAGGGAGTTCAACATGATCTGTGGGGGGGGGGGGGGGGGGGGGTGTAGCTCAGGTTAAAAGGACAGAATTAACTGGAATCAATAAAACTGGATCACATACAAAACATAAATATGAACATGTTGATTGGTTAAATCAGACCAGGTCCTGCTGACGGACTCGAACCTTCACACTTTAGACCGTAAGTCGCCTCACACACACTCTGCCACCGGCTCCTTCACATCAGCAGTTTCTCTGTGGACGTTAGACTTCAAAATAAAAGCCCTGCGCTCCGATTTGAACTCACGACCTTTGGATCGCCGCCCCAGCAGCGTTCAGTCTGAGCTGACGAGCTGGACCACTTCCACCAACGCCTTCGTACGTTTGAGTGTCTGAACTCAGAAACCGCTGACCCTCCGACCTCAGGGTGAGACTCGATCCAGAACCTGAGTCCTCGAGTCTTTCATCTGTTTTCTCAGCACAAATACAAAACTCAGGGTCTAACTTTGGTTCACAGATCACTCTCTGAACCAGGACGGTCCTACAGAGTCCTAGAGAGTCCAACAGAGACCAACAGAGTCTGACAGAGTCCAGAACCAGCTCAAACCATCAGATCCAGATCCAGTGTGTCAGTCTGATGGAGTGGAGCCATCTTTGTCTTTTTTGGCCCAAACAACTCTTTTCATCCATCTGTCTTTTCTCGTCCGTCTCTCCATCACCCCCCAACTAACGAGGCCCAATTAACCAATCTGAGCTCTCCAGGCGGACACACAAAAACAAACTGTTTTCTATTCAGATTGAGAGGCTGGCTTCACATCTGACCCCCCCACCGCTCTGTGTGTGTGTGTGTGTGTTTACCCTGGCAGTGCCCACATTAGCTGGAGTGTGTGTGGGCTCTGTTTGAATATAGTTTACCTCTCTCTCCCTCGTCCATCTGAAGCATGATGGGTAAATTAATTTCCCAGTAAAAAACATAATTACCATAATGTACAAATAAGCTGAGCAATTATTTCATTATGGCCGAGCTCTCTGTTCCAGCTCTGCATTACTGCCCAGTGTGTGTGTGTGTGTGTGTGTTTGGACAGGGGATAATGGGGTAAATATAAACAACATTATTGCCAATTTTGTATGTGTGTGTGTGTGTGTGTGTGTGTGTGTGTGTGTGTGTGAAGGCCTCTCCGAGTGGTGAACGTCTCTCGACAGGAAGTGCATTAAACTGCTGCCGGCCAATTAAGAGCTGTTTATCCCGTTCCCGTGGTTACGAGGGGGCGAGCAGGCGAAGTGAGCGAGGAGAGGACTGAAGTGGCCAATTAGAGGTGGTAGTCTCTCCCACCCAAGAGAGAGGAGAGAGAGAGAGAGAGAGAGAGGAGAGAGAGAGAGAGGGAGGGTTTTTGACATGACAAGAACAAATAAACGAGTAGATGTGTGAATAAATGAAAGAATGAATGAATAAAATGGAGGGATAGATGAATGAAAAGAAATGAAAGAAAGATAACAGAGGAAGAAAGAGGGAAAGAGAATGAAGAGGAAAAGTTAAAAGAGGGAGAGAACAGAAAAGATAATAGATGAATGAATGAATAAAATGTAGAAAGATGAATGGGAATGAAAAGAAACAGAAGGCACTGAGATTAATTAATTTGGATGAATCACAAACAGCCAATCACATCGCAGCAGTTTTAAATGAGCTGAGTCAGATCTGATTATTTTTCTGCCTCCGGTTCGTCTCGTTCTGACCATGAAGAAAAGTTTAAAACCATGTATCTGTTGACCTGAGCAACGAGCTGCTGTATAAATAAAGTTGGATTGAACAGAGATGCATGAACAGAATCAGCTACCAAAGTTAATTAATTAAGTTAAATGAAACTTTCAGGAGCAAAACTCTTTAAACCTTATATAAGTCATTAAATAATGATTTAAATTATTTTCATTGTTGGTTAATTCTCTCACCTGCAGATTATAAAGTTCATGAAATTCAATGTTTAATGGTTTAAATCAGAAGTTTTCACTTTGATTTTCTACCAAAGCCTCTGTCCTGTAAATTCTGCCCTTGACCTTTGACCCCTGACCACCATATTCTGCTCAGTTCATCCAGGTGAACATTTGGACCAAATCTGAGTCCCTGCAGGTGTTGCTGAGATGTCGTGTTTACCTGTCCTCCTCCGTTCACTTTGTTGGTGAGTTTGACCTTGTTAAACGTCACCGCCGCCTTCATCCAGTGAGCGCCGAAGTTAGGCGAGTCTGGGTGGATGTAGATGCCGCCGTGGCCCCGCCCCTCGCCACGCCCCTCAGCCCGCCCAGCCGCCACCCACTCCCCGTTCACGAACTTCCAGCGGCAGCTGTCAGCCGGCACAAAGTCCAGCAGGAAGGAGTACATGGAGCTGGGGTCCAGACCGGAGACGCTGACCTTCAGGACTGGGAACATCCGGCTGCAGAAACACACACAGATGATTTAGATTACAGAGTAAAAATACTCCATTACAAGAAAAAGTCAATGAGGCCTTTTGGTTCGATCTTTCTGTTTTTTTTCTGTTGCACGTTTACTACGTGACATACGGTAATACTCTGGCGTCTTAGTTCTGATTGGTCGAGACAGTGTTGGGTAACTTTTAAAAGTAACTTGGTACGTTACTAAATTATTGATATTAAAAAAGTAATGTGTTACGTTAGTTACCTACTGAGTAAAGTAACTCATTACTCATTACATTACATTCTGTGTTACCTGCGGAGTGACAGCTTCAGTCGAACTAAAACTGACATCTCTGTGGAGCTGTTAGCTTAGCTTCAGATTAGAAGTAGAGTTCTTCACAGCTTCACCGTGATGATATTTTTATTTTCGCGTTCTAAATAACACGTTACTTTGTAGCGCGTTAGCCCCAACAGCTCTGCACGCCTGGTCCTCGCCTAACTGTTGACCCTTAGTAACAAAGAGCAGCTAGAGTCAATGCGAATTCTTGAGTTACGAACAAAACTGAGTCATGTTACAGTCACTGTGACCTTTGACCTTTGGCCACCAAATTCATCTTTGAGTCCAAATAAACGTTTGGACTAAATTTGAAGAAAGTCCCTCAGGGTGTCACTGAGATATCGCGTTGAGGAGAATGGGATGGACGAATGCGTTGCCCTGAAAACACAATGACTCGAGTCACGACTGTCGGTGAAAATAAAGTGTGATCAACAGCAAAGACAACGACGTAACTAGAACATCTGCATCTCCTGAAGAAAAGACGCGATAGCTGCGTCCACTGTCATTTACGATGCGTAAAAATGTTCGTTCGACAGATGTGAGCCGATAAGGAAAATATTGTTCGTCAGCATCAGTAACTGGACGCTTTATGGGCGTGGGTCCATATTTTCAATTGTTCCCAATGAAAAGAAGCACTCCACCTTTTTATTCAGCTGCACTGAGAGCTTCTGCTTTAAGAGAAGCAGAAAACAGAAATCTGGCAGCTGAAACCATGAAGTGAAACAGCTGCAGATGAGTTATCTGAATTATCTGACAGTCAGCTGTCAAATTTTCAAAGTTCCTCATATGTTCTGGATGTTGAAGCTTCATTTGGACCAGAACTGGTGACTGTGGCTGTAGTGGGAGTCGAGGTATTTTCCACTGAGGAGTTTTAGATTCATTCAGCTCCAGAGAATCGTCGTCTCTCATCGCCTTATGTTAAAAAACACCAACACTCCCTTTAAGTTTCCGTGGTCCTCCAGCAGCGCTCAGACAGACAGACCGCTCTCCATCAGTAACAGCAGCTGAAGTGGCGCTCTGCAGGTGTGAATGGAGTGTTTGCCCACGGCAGGGCGCGACTGGTCAACACGCCTCGGCTCGGCAAAAAACACACAAAACAAAACCACAAAAAAAAACAGACACACAGTGTTAACGGCTGCAATGAGACTGATAAATAACCCCGGTTAATAGGATCACTGATCTGGAGTCAGCTTCAAACAGACAGGGACGACAAAGTGCTGTTTCCCCCCCCGACTCGACAACATGCAGGAACCAACCGACTCCTAAAAACCACAGGACTGATCTGAAGGAAACATTAATCCTGTTAAAGTCAACGTTCACGGACCAACACTGAGGTCAAGAGTTCAAACTCAAAACTGACGAGCCACCAACCAAACTGTACAAAAGTCTTTCATCATTTAAAGACATTTTCTGTAGATGTTATCTCCCTTTATTTAAATCCCTTATGTTTAATTTATGTATTTTTACAGACATTTGGTTTAATATGTCTAAAAGTTCAGGTATAAAATGACTGCGTGAATCAAGAGGAAATGAATTTTTACTGGACAAACTGAAACGAAAGACTCGATGAAAAGGTGGTGAAGAATCAGATTAAAAGCCACAGACTTTTAAGATGTTTGCTTGGAGAGTTTGACATCAAAGCTGAATGGAAACAATGACACAGTGTTGAAGTGTCAGATCAAATAGTGCAGGTTGTTAAGATGCTTGTTTGGAAACTCAGAGGTTGCAGGTTCAAATCTTAACAGGTGCTGTTTAAAACCTATAAGCAGTCTGAGAGGTGGTCGAGGTGTGAAGGGAACTTTAATGGATTTTTTTTGACAGCAGTTATAAGAGTGAGTTTGCAGTTTTACGGTTTTATGTTGATAAGAACTTCCTGGGGTCTGAGTTTTCTTTCACAAAATGTTGAACTATTCCTTTAATCAGGAGCTTTTCTTTTCAAACCTCAGTTTCATTGGTGGCAGATCAGTTTTGTTGTGGACAGTCGTCGTGGTTACCGTCCGTTCTTGGTGACGATCATCTCGTTGGTGATGTGCTGAAACTTCCTCCACAGCTCGGCGTCCTCCAGCGTCACCCTCAGCTCCCTCTCCGTCGGGTCGCCCTTCTCCCTGCCGGCCTGCAGCTCGCTCTCCACCGCGCTCAGCAGCCGTGACATGCAGCGTTCGGCCGCCCCGGGGCTACGAACGGCGGCGGCGACGACGGAACCACCACCGCTGGTCCGGTCCACTGAAGACACAGAACCAGACTCCCCGTCTTCCTGTAAACCCTCCACCTTCATCTGGAGACACAAACAAAGACATGTTAACTGAGGACTGACCTCAGGACAAAGACACTGATGGCGTCCAGTTCTTGGCCTGGTTGGGCTGAAGTGAAGCCTTAATGAGGATGTGACTTATGAAGAGGTTTTGGTTTGAAGTCGACTATAATCTAAATTTTTATTCCTCTGAGTTCATTTGTGAGAAGGACGATCGACACCTCTGAGTCCACCAGATGTTGATGTCTTGATAACCTCTTGATTATTCTTTAACATTTCTGATGAACACTAAAGAAATACAACTAAAAAGGAGCACCTGAATGCACCTGACTGGTCTTCAACAGGTCATTGTCTGGATTTCTCTACATCCGTCAGAGAAATGTCAGTAAACGATCAACTTTTTTTGTTGATGTATTCTGTCTTAGCCTCAACGAGGACATTACTTTGGTTTTAATGGTCGTATTCAGGCGATGGTAGCCTTAAAATTCAAGTCCTTTAAATTCACACATTTTTTAAGTCAAGGACCAAAAGATAAACCAATAACGTCCTCTGCATTTTCATCAGTTCTCAAAAACCTTCGAATCACAAATTTGCCAAAATATTTTAACCAAACAGGAACTTCAGTTTTAATTGTCGTAAAATGTGTCAGTAACAATGACAAACAACTACAGTTACCACTACATGTTGATGTTTTTTCCTCTAAACGTTTTCTTCATTTCAGTCAAAAACACCTTTTCCAAACCGTAAACCACATGTGCGTCACAAACATTCTCCAAATAACACAGATTTTGAAGGAAATTACGTCTAAAATGATCAAATGAACTGATTTGTCCTGCCTTGAAATAAAACGATCTCTGAGGAAATTAGACCTGACATGAGACACAAGCACCGACTGACTGGTGACTGGGTTTTTATTCAGGTTTAAAACTGACGTCCTGGAATTTAAGAAGACACGTCCCCCCAGCAGGACACTGCTCCCACCACTCCACAAAACCTGCTCAGAAATGTCTGAAGGAACAAAGAGCCCAAGGTGTTGATCTGGCCTCCAAACTGATCCAGGATCTGTGTGATGATCCAGTAAAAGCCAGATCCATGGAGGCCCCCCACCCTGCAACCCACAGGACCCAAAGGATCCACAGGACACCACAGAGGTCCTGGTCCAGACCCTGACGGGCCATGAGGAGAACCTACACAACATTAGATAAATGGTTTTAAGGCTGGGACTGATCAGATCCAGACCTGAGTGAAATATTTAAAGCTGAAACATCGTCCTTTTCATCCAGTGGAAAAACATATTTCAAGTTTCTTGTGAATTATTCTACAACATTTAGAACTAATTCTGCAACCTTCCACTAAAATCTGAATCAAAGCTCTGAGCTTCGGTCACAACAACTCTGTAAATACTGGTGTTAAAGGATCAGTACATCACAGTTCACCAGGACTGATCGCAGCGAGGACGAACCGACCTTTAACAGGTTTAGTTCTGTTGAGGCTGTTTTCACATGAAATCCTCTACTCCACCAACAATGTCAGAAAAAACTGAATCATCCTGGAGGAAATTTATTCTGTTTCACCAGAGGGAAATTTCTCTTCTAACAGCTTTAAAATACCTCTGACTGATTTTAAAGGTTTCAGTCTCTTAATATAATTAAATTCTAATATTTTCAGTTTAACACATCATCTCATCGTTTATTTCATGACTGAATCTACAACAGAAATTCAGTCGTTTTAATTATTCAGTTAATATTTTGAGTCATTAAAGAATTAAATCTTATTTTTCCTTCTTTTTCAAAGCTACACTCAGTAACAGTTTTCTTATAAACAGGAATTATTTTTCTATTTATTGTATTTCAGCAGATTGAGAAACAAACTGAATTATTTTACACTTTTTTAATGAAGTGTGTCCTGATGTCGACAGTGTGGTGAGTGTTGGTGTCTCAACAAGTGAGAAATGTTTTTGGGGATGAATATTTTTCTTTTTTTCTGCATTCACCACACGTCTGTAAATTAACATGAGAAACAATAAAACATCATCGTCACATCATTAACTGAACAACATCTGTTTTAAATTCACTGATGAAGTTTGAGTCTACAAGAGTTTTTTGACTGAAAATATTAATATTAAAATAAAGTACAACAAACAGTAATAATCATTTTGTTTAACAATGGGGTCCAATGTTTTAAAATGAATCCTCTTTAATTTTCCTTTTTGTAGAATATTTCTAATATTTCTGAACCTGTCCTGGTGGGGAGAACATACCTCTCCTACTTCCACGTATTATATTACTGGATGCATATGCAGGTATGTAAATGCTCTGTTATTATTTTAATTAAATAATTACTTAATTGTGATCTCCTGTAGGTGGAGGGAGCGGAGGATTTTATTTCTGTGGGTGAATTCAGAGGAAACGTTGAATTTTCACCAAATAAATATTCAAAAAATAAAATAAAAATGTGTGTTCAATAAAAACTAATATAAACATAAAACACTGTGACTGATACATTTATCTACTCATAAATATGAAAGAAAATTAAAATATCCAAACACTAATAAACACTCCAGAGTTTCCTGAAATAAAAATCAAAGATCAATAAAACGTGATAAATAGAAACTCACCTGTGACACTCGACTCTGTGCTGGAGAGGTGAAATAATCCAGAAACTAAATGTGACTAAATAAAGCCTTAATTAAAAATAACAGTTAATAAATGACGTTAATTAATTAAGAGTCTTTTGCTTTGTGATGTGAAGCAGCTCAGCTCCAACTGAACACATCAGAAACAATCAGTCGGACTGTTCCTCGCTCCACCACTCTCTCTCTCCCCATTGAAAACACACACTACCTCGCTCCACCACTCTCTCTCACACACACACACGATTTACCTCGCTCGACCACTCCATGTCAGTTTCTCTGGAGCTTTATTGGCCTGTGATTCTGATCAGAAGACGAGAGGCCAGAGCAAATATCAGTGAATTAATACAAACAGATCATATATTGATCACTGATTTTAATTACTGATTACATGTAAAACAAAGAAGAACCAACCTATGATCCAACATGTATTTAAGATCAGTTTAATCAAACTATGTCCACACAAACCTGGTAATCTGGTGTTTTTCTTTTTTTGGATGTAAATGAGACAAAACCTCTTTCTAATCAGTTCAGACTCAGACTGTTACTCTAAGTGTCTGACAACATGATGATAGGATTCCTACAGAGACAGAGCTTTTTATTAAAGAGGAAGATCCTTTTAGTTTAACCAGAAACATCTCTATATATCACTACCAGACTCCATTAACAANAACCTGATCAAATATAAAACATGAAGCTCGGTTTGGACTCTCGGGTGAGTTTTCGTTGACGAAACACTGATCTGGATTCAGTCTGAACCCTGATCCTGATCCTTTGCCTAATATTTATATTTTTATATGTTAATGCAGCTCAAACTTTAGATGCTAACACTTTACTTTCAGCCTCTATTTATCTTTTATTATCAGTATGTAACTTTTTCAAAATGGCGGTTACTGGTGCTGCGTTGGTTCGTGTTCGACCAAAAAGAGGAGGGTTCTGTTTCTAGAATCATGAAAACATTCCTCTGCTCTGAAAAACGCCTGAAACGTCTGGGTCTGTTTCTGCTTTTACAAATTCACGGGATTCTGGTGAAAAGGTTTTAAGTGTTTGGCACTTTCCCACCTGAGTGGTCGACCCTGAACACCAGCACCTGCTCCTTTACCTGCACTGGTTTTACTGGTCCAGATGATTTCACCTCAAACGTCCACTGAACCAAACATTTCATCTGTGTTTTCTGTCTGCACTGGAACAACTGTAATAAATATTCACGTCTGTTTTGAAGAAGCGGTGTGTTCCAGCAGTTTGTATGAAAACTTCCTGAGTTTACCTTCAGACTTCTGTCCTGTGTGAACCTGGTTCTCAGGTGTTTACCTGCCTCCCTCGTTACCGTCGTCTTTATGCCTGTTAAGTCTCTAAAGCCTGTAATCTCCACCCTCCGCCGCCCGCTGATTAAAACACACACACGGCGACATACGATATCTGGACTGTGGCTGCCGCTTTAAAAAGGGAGTGTGTGTGTGTTTTAATCAGCGGGCGGCGGAGGGTGGAGATTACAGGCTTTAGAGACTTAACAGGCATAAAGACGACGGTAACGAGGGAGGCAGGTAAACACCTGAGAACCAGGTTCACACAGGACAGAAGTCTGAAGGTAAACTCAGGAAGTTTTCATACAAACTGCTGGAACACACCGCTTCTTCAAAACAGACGTGAATATTTATTACAGTTGTTCCAGTGCAGACAGAAAACACAGATGAAATGTTTGGTTCAGTGGACGTTTGAGGTGAAATCATCTGGACCAGTAAAACCAGTGCAGGTAAAGGAGCAGGTGCTGGTGTTCAGGGTCGACCACTCAGGTGGGAAAGTGCCAAACACTTAAAACCTTTTCACCAGAATCCCGTGAATTTGTAAAAGCAGAAACAGACCCAGACGTTTCAGGCGTTTTTCAGAGCAGAGGAATGTTTTCATGATTCTAGAAACAGAACCCTCCTCTTTTTGGTCGAACACGAACCAACGCAGCACCAGTAACCGCCATTTTGAAAAAGTTACATACTGATAATAAAAGATAAATAGAGGCTGAAAGTAAAGTGTTAGCATCTAAAGTTTGAGCTGCATTAACATATAAAAATATAAATATTAGGCAAAGGATCAGGATCAGGGTTCAGACTGAATCCAGATCAGTGTTTCGTCAACGAAAACTCACCCGAGAGTCCAAACCGAGCTTCATGTTTTATATTTGATCAGGTTAGCTTTGGTTCCACATCGCAATTTTGCGAGCGCATTAAAGAACTTTACTTGCGTAACGTACCGTCGTCCAGTCGTCATCACCTCCGTCTGCTGCATTCATAGAAGTTTCACGATGTCGGACAATCACCCATCTATTAACCAATCACTGCTGAGTGTAGAGACACAGCACAGGTAGGTGATGACGACAGGACGCAGGTGTGTCAGGTAAACTGCAACATGAAACCAAAACTCGGTGTGGACTTTCAGGTGTAAAAAGTGACCTCTAAGAACTACGATGAAATGTTTTTCTATTTTTAATTTTCTAAAAAAAACTAAACGATGATGTGAAATGAGACGAACACGTCGCTGATGAAAACTAAAAACTAAAAAATTTAAATATCTAAAGTTAAAAAGACTAAAAGTCGATCACGTCCAGGTGTTCACACTGAAACTGACTCCAGGTAACAGACAGGAAACAGGAAGTTACAACAACAACACAAACTGTACAGGTAGAGAGAACCGGTCTCCATGGAAACCAGGACTGATGTGGTTTTTTAAAGACACCTGATTTTTGAAATGTTTACGGCCTCACTGCTGATTGGATACAAACCACACAGGATCCTGCGTCCTGATTGGTCGGACAGATGGGGGCGGGTCTAGAGACACATTGAAAATAATTTGATGACGGCATCCCTGAAAGATGGAGAGGAGAGAGATCAGTAATTTATCTGTGGGTCATTAATCAATCGGTGTATTGATCAACCATTTAAACTGGGTTCAAATTAAAAGAAAAGGACCTCTTAAAGGACCACTGCAACCTCCACCACAAAGGACCTCAACAACCTGCTCCTACACTGCTACAACTTCCAAAGCTACATGAAGAACGTTCTCTAAAAGACCTGTGGGACCTGGAATCAGAAACCTCCTGTAAGACCACAAGGGAGCTCTCGTACAGGATTGGTAAAACCTCCAAAAGACTCCTAGAGGACCTTACACCTCTACAACCTTGTCACTGATAAAACTACATATAGAACCCTAGAAACTCCCAGAGAACATGTACAACCTCCTCACTGATCCCTACACCCTCTTAAAGGAACCTACTAGAACCTCCTAAAACCATCTGTAGAACTTCTTCAATGACCATTAAACCTTCTAAACACCTAGAGCAACCTAAACCACCTTAAGAACCTTCTCATAGACCGCTAAAACTACATGAAGAACCCTAGAAACTCTGAGAACAACTAAAACCTCCTAAACAACCCCTAGATTAACCTGAAGGACCACTGGGACCTCCTAAAACCATCCGTAGAACCTGTTCAGTGACCACATAAACCTTCTAAACAACACCTAGACCAACCTAACGGACATCTAGAACCTTCTCATCAACCACTAACAATCCTGAGAACTTCCTCAACACTAGAACCTCATAAAAGGACCTCTAGAACCATATTTAGATTTTATAAATAATGGTGAATGACAACATTAGTTTTTCCTTTAATTTGTCACCTGTCTGCATCAGTTGTGTGTATTTGTGTGCGTTACCTGGCGAAGGGGATGTAAGACAGGCCGTACCTATGATGAAGGACAGCAGCAGTCAGACAGGTGAAGCAGACAGACAGGTAAACAGTGTGTTTGTGTGTGTGTGTTTTATACCAGGTGAAAGCCAGAAACTGAAGGATGCAGAACAGCAGAGCGAGGCCGTTATTCTTCCACTGTAGAGACAACGACAAACTCACTCAGAGAAAATAAACAACAACAAACACAGAGAGAAGTCATTTGTGTGTTTGTGTTTCTCACCCAGAAAGCAGCACACAGCGTCAACACCAGACACACCTGCAGAGGTACACAACAGACCACATCAGCGCTGAACACCTGAAGCACCTGTCTGTGTTTTTACATTTCAAACTGAGTCACTGTGGAGCCATGAACTAACTCACCAGCATGACGGTGGTGGCGATCGCTCTCTCTTTAGCGCACATGGTCTTCAGCTGCTGACACGGACCCATCAGGAACATGGTGCTGGAAACAAACAGCAGTGTTACAGGTAGTACTGACGTCCACCACTAGAGAGCAGTGCTCTCCTTTTTTTATTTAAATCCACTGAGCCGGACACAGCCCCCCACAGGGATGATGGGTAATGTAGTTCTGGTGAGGCAGAGTTTTACTCAGTGGTCAATGATTCTACTTCATCATTTACTTTTGTTGTGTTCACGTCTGAAACTGTTTCTCTGTCGTGGTCTTTTATCTATTCTATGGTTTTAGACTAATCTGGACTAGCTGAGTCTGTCTCTGTGTCGTCAGTCCAGGTCGGTCCAGGTCCTGGTTGGTTCTGGTTGGTACCTGGCCACAGAGCAGATGTTTCCCACAGTGTAGAGGACAGCGAACACAGGGAGACCAGCACCTGGGATCCACAGCAGACAGGTGCCCTGAAAACACAGAGAGAGGCTGTCACCATGGAAACGGACAGGCGAGAAGAGTGGTCACCATAGAAACAGAGAGAGAGACTGACAGATACGCTGTTACCTTGGATACAGACTGCAGCGCGTGAAGGACTGTTACCATAGAGACAGGAAAAAGGAAACAGAGACAGGCTGTTACCACGGATACCAAGACAGGAGGACAGGTCGTTACCATAGACACAAGCAGAAAAGGCATGTTGTTGCCATGGACACAGACAGAAACTACAGACAGACTGTTACCATAGAAACAGAGGAAAAGACAGACAGGCTGTAACTGCAGAGGAAGAGAGACACAGGCTGTTACCGTAGCAACAGGAGCATCACTGAGATACAGTCACACTGACTCACCAGGATGGAGCTGAACACACCCAGGACAGCGCAGATGATGAAGCCCTTCATCCTCGTCCCCCAGGCCAACGTCGACGCCTGATTGGCTCTCTGCACACATGTCATCATCATCATCATCATCATCATCATTGCTACCAGACTCCATTGACAAAAATGTTGATTTTAATGGGAGCTGCTGGAATACCACTGCCTCCATCTGTTAGTGTGTCTGTGTTACTGTGTGACTTCAGTGGTAGTAGAAGTAATCAGGTACTTTACTGAAGTAAAAGTACCACACAGTAACACAGACACACTAACAGATGGAGACAGTGGTATTCCAGCAGCTCCCAGTAAAATCCCTGTTTTTGTCAATGGAGTCTGGTAGTGATATATAGAGTTATTCTTAAACAGCAGAGTTCATGATGAACTCTTAAAATGACTAAAAAACAATGAAACAGATATTTGAATATTTTCTGGGCCCTGTTTTACAGATGTAAAACATATGGCTGCACATACTGAGTGTTGTCAATGGTCGTGAATATATCAGTCACTTTTTAGGTTAATTTATTGATCACTTGTCTACTCCATGTACATAAATAGTAAGTCTGTGAATGTGTTGTTTTGTGTGACTAACAGTGAAAACAGTTTATTTCGATATAAAACAGCAAATATTCACATTTTAGAAGCTGTAACTGAGGATTTATCGGCCTCTTTATTCTGTACAACAATTAAGCGTTTAGCAGAATTACTGTGAATTAACTTTAAGTGGATTTACAGAGTAGTTATTGTGAATACTGAGAGTTAAATGACATATGTCTGTGAGGAAAAGCCCGAATTAAAACCGGTTCAGCCTCTGATAACTTGACTGTACATGAACAGGTGTAGTTAGAGAAGTTACAGTCACCTGAGTTTTGGTTTTAACCGGTTCATTTATTAATGAAAGTCAGATATCCAGGAGCTAACAGGCTACAAACAACGCAGATGCTAGCTGCCGTTCACCTCCAGTATGCTGGGTCCGTCCTGGTTTCCATCGTCCTGTCCGCTCAGCACCTTCTTTAATTTATCCATTACCTCCTGTTCCTCCTGCCGGACCACGGGGTGGACACCTGTCGGGGTTTCCAGAAGCTTCCCAGGTGTGCGTGCTCTCAGGTGAGCGAAGTTAAACTGAAGAAGAAGAGGAGGCAACGATTCAACAGGTGCAGCACTTCCGCCTGCAGTACCGCGTCTGGCCACAAAGAGCCCGAGGGTGGCGCTGCTTCCCCCACAACAACAGGGATTTTTAAAGTACAAGAGAGTTGATGGTACTTTGTACTTGTACTGCATTACACTGTGTAGTTTTTACCGCACGAGATCCATCTGACAACTGTACTGCAAGATATTTAAATTTTAAACAAAAAACAGATGATGAGTTTATAAAATATGACATTATAATAGAGGCTGGTAAACCTTCTGAACTTAAAGACAGTTTATTTCTGCTTGGTTGCTGTAATTAATATGTTTTGGGCATGGACGGATTATGAGAATATGAGCCCCTGGGCATGGACTTGTAGAAGCCCCCCCACCCCTCCTACACAGAGGTATTATTAGAAGAAGTATGTTGTGTTGAACGTTGCACCACAGGTCACCAAGGCAACTTCCCAGCAACATTTGTGGTGCTGCGACTGAAGTGAACTCAGATGAAATGACCTGCACAGCCACACAGGTGTTTTCAGCTCAGGCCGGGTTTACCTGAAGAAACAGCGTCAACAGAAGGAGCAGGAAATGCCTGAAGAATGACTGTTAAATCTGCTTTTATAAAGATAATAATGTGTGTACCAGATCTTATCTTGTGTAAATAACAAACCAGTTCTTTGTGTAAATGAGAGAATTACAACACGCCCTGACTACACATAATTGTATCATTTGTTGGTGATTTTAAAGCAACCTGAACTTCCTGTCAGTGTGAAACACGTTTCTCCTTTTCTACTTTGACTCCACCACATACAGAGAAGCTTTATTGTCGTGTTACTTCCTGTAGTTCTCTACTGCCATATTGATTTTTAGTCAAGAATGATTAAATATTTCTCTTCCACTCATACAATAAAACTTTATTCAAAATACATAAACAGAGTCAGCTTAGTAAAATATTACTAACAAATACACTAATGTCACACACACACGGCTGAGGTCACTGTGGTTGTGTATTAGCTTCATAATTGGCCAGTTATGTACAGTAGGTATCTACTCATATCCAGTGTGTGTGTGGGTTTTATGTCCCACATGAGTTCCCATCCATCGACTCAGTGATGATGATGTCACAGTCCAACGCTTTGTTTTCCAGGAAACTTTGACAATGTTGCAGTTAACTGCCTGAGGCCGTTAGTGATTAGTGATGTCACATTCCATGAGATGACACTGTGGTGGAACACAGTGATGTCACATTCCACTCACTGGTTTAGAGGATTCTGATGATGTCACAGTCCACTGCTGGAGGTCTGACCCTGGTGGTCTTAGGGGACTTTGACTCTGGTGGAGCTCCAGTAGACCGGCTGTGGCATGGAGACCTGAACGTGACAGGTAGGACAGGACTGTTTCCTCCACAGCCACTCCTCTATACACTGCACAGAGGGACACAGAGGAGGTGAGAGTGTCGGCCTGTAACCACTGCTGCTGTGGCTGATCAGTAATCAGTGATGTAGTGTTGAGAGTGTGTGTGTTACCTCTTTGTGGAAGGTGTGTGTGCACTGCAGCTCTCTGGTGCCGCCGCTTCCTCGACTTAAGTCGTGATGACAGATCAGACACACACTGTCTGCATCGCTCTGCAACACACACACACACAGTTTAACACCACAACAACTCTCCAGTTAACCTCGACGTCTGTCTGTCCACTCACCAGTGACATGACGTTGCGTCTCCTGAACTGGCTCCTCCTCTCGGGCGCCATGGCCTCTGGGATCGTGGGGATGAGGGAGGGTCTTCGCTCGGCGGCGGGGGTGGCGTCCTCCTGAGGTGAGGGCAGGAGGCGGCGGGAGGAGGGCGACGCAGCAGGACCCTCGCCGTCACTGGAGCCCGGGTGGACGTGTGGAGACGAGACAGCTGCATGGCCGAGAGAGTAGCCTGGACACACAGAGAGAGAGAGACTGGTTAATGTTTAACCAGTTAAACGGTTTAACTGGTCACCACCTTCTCTCTGCTCTCAGTCTGTTTATTTAAACACTCAGTGAGGTGTTCACAGACAGATTAGATGATGGGATTATTGAACATCACACATGAAGAAGTAAATCAGTAAAGAAATAAAAGCTGTTGTTCACTGGTAGAAGGTTTGATCGACATTGGTTCATGATCCAACAAATCCCATCAACACTGGCAAAAATAAACAAGACTATGAGTCTGAATCCTCATTAGTGGCCTTCAGAGGCCATGCTTCTCTTTAACACCTGACTGAACCACAGCACTTTGAGCCACCTGAGGAACTGAGCTGTCCTCCTTGTTGCTAATGCAGCTAAAAATGGATCTGGACTCTGAAAGCCTGAGGTGAAGACGGCAGCTGAGTGACAATCTCCTGGTGGAGAACCTGCCTCAGGCTCAGGGTGTTCCTGATGAGGAGCTGTGAACCGCCTGAAGACACAACTGACGAAATAAACAACTGATCGGACCGGTCTGATTACTCGGAGGTTTTTAGTAGAGAAGCTGCTGCACTGTCTGAGCCAGCGTAGTCCTCATAAGAGATGTGTATATGGATGGAAAAGGTTCACATCCTTCACACAGTTTGAAGGAATGGTGGTTCTAGTCTGAGCTCCTTCTGGTCGCCTGAGTTCCTCAACCTATCTCTGTTACTTGTATTACAAGAACTGACCAAGACCACGTAGATCGTAGATCAGTAAATCATTCTTTGCCTTCAGGTTCAGCTTCCTTTTCACCACTGCTGATTGGTTCACCAATCTACCTCTCGAGCTCATGCTCCATCTCACCTTTACTTAAGGACAAGACCCCAAGATCCTTCAACTCCACCTGAGGTGGTGGGTCAACCCAAAAGGACTGATCCACTGCCTCAGACTTGGAGGTGCTGACCAAGTCGTAGTTAAGACTGAAGAACTGGGACTCCAGTCTAACAGATCCTGATGCCTGATAACCCTGATAACCTTTGTGTTGTTGTAGTTCTGCAGGTTTCTCTTACCGGACACGGCAGTGACGCCCGGCGGTCGGTCCTCATCCGGACCTGCGGTTCTAAACTGCTTCTGCTCTCAGCTCTTCCTCCCTCTGCCTCCCCTTTCTCCTCCTCCTCCTCCTCTCCGATTTTGTCCTGCTGTTTCCCCCCTCTGTACTGCTGCATCCAGGCGTCAAAGATCTTAGCATCCTCCTCCTCCTCTTCCTCCTCCTCCTCCTCTTCTTCCTCGTCTGGTCTCAGAGGGCTCGGGTCCTCTGCATCTGAAAACACCTCAGCTTCCTCTCGGTCTGGATCCATTGCACGGATGTGTTAAACTAAATTAAAACTGGGCTAAGATCCTTACAAACACACTCAATAAAATCAGTTTGATTCCACTAAATTGGTGCAACCAGGCAAAGCTTCAGTTTCAGCCAAGCTAATTTAACAGCTAGATACAACCAGGCTAGGCTAAACTATACCTAGCTGGGTCAGAACCAGGCTAATTTGCTTGCTAGGTTAATTTATTAACAACTTTGTAAATTACCACCAAGCTAGGTTTCATCTGGGCTAATTTGTATCCAGGCTAAAGTACAGCAAGATTACATCTATGCTAGATTATAGCCAAGCTATACTGGAAGCTAGGCTAAATGATAGCCAGGTTACTTTCCAGGCTAAAACACAACAAGGCTGAACTTTAACAAGACTAAATCACAGCCAAGCTAAGTTTCACCTGGGTTAATTTACAACCAGACTAAATTAAAACCAGGAAAAACAAACCAAGTCTCTGTTCCATCCAGACTGAGTCGTAAACTAAAATAAACAAAGATAAATCAGAAAATAAAGGTAGTTGGTGTAGGAGCAGTTAGATCAGTTGGCAGATAAACAGAGGGAGGAGGGACAGATGGAGGGATGAATGAGGAAGCGATGGGGTTATCGAGCAGATTACAGTCCAGTCTTGACTGTCGATCTCTCTGCTCCCACAGATCCATGCAAATAAAACAAACAAACAAGTCAGTTTTCCAAGGCTCATCTACCACTCGCCCTCACCTTCTCTCCTCCTCCTCCCTCGTTGTTGTTTCCATCGTTTCTTTCTTGTCTCCTTTTATATGACCCCATTAATCCATTACAAGCGTCAGGAGGAGAGGCAGCCTGAGGAGGAGATTACTGCATCTGTATGTCCCAGAGTGAGGAGAGGTGAGGCTACTGGGCTGCTCAACCATTAACTACTAATCATGCTCAAATGTGGCACATGCACTGGCAGTAGAAGCAGAACCTTGTATGTTCATGTTATTAAATTAATGATTTACTAATTCCTTCCTGGCTCTGCTGTTAATACATTGAGAAAAGCAATTGGTTATAACAGATACCACCTCTTCTGTTTTACACTATATTATGTCATGTTTGAAAAATAATCTGACTTGATATACATTATTATAGTCTATGATTACAGCATATTTATTAAATACAATGACCTGAATATTGTTGGTTATCAATTACGTTACGGAGGAGATGTCTCCTTTATGATGATGTTGACACCTGTGCTGCTAAAATTAGCTCACACACACAGGTGTTTCTTGCGCCGGTGTAGGCAGGCCAGCAGGAGTTAAGCTGGACCTTAAGCAGCAATTGGCCATTAGCTCAGCTGGCTGTGGGTTTTGGTGCGTGAGGTGGTAAGTAACAGGATGGGTATGTGCTGATCAGCGCATCGCCTCCACTGCGTTTTAATCAGGGACAGTGTCATTGGTCAGGATCTGTTAGCGAGCATGATGGCCAGCAACAGGAACGGACCGATACAAGCCAAACTCCATTCAAAAACAATAAAAGCGCAGAAAGATACGGCTAGAACATCTCGTAACAGCTGTACAGTGTTCATTGGCTCCATGCTTTGATGTCAGGTGTTGCAACTAAAAAGTCTAAAACAATTCCCAAACATGCCTCATGTGGTTCTTACGTGCAGCAGTTGCAGTGTTATGTATGTTGAATACTGCATTCACAGTAATTCATTCATTCATGAAAGTCAAGTCTGAAAAAAGAAAATAGACCAGCACTGTGATGAGGCATGCTGGCCCAGTCACAAGGCTATGAGGAGGAGGGAGGAGGGCCATGACATCGTCTGATTTTAAAAGTGATCAGATTGCGAAACAAGCCTTACTATCTATTGGGCATTTGAAAACGTTTGTTCATGTAGAAAATTCTTGGCTAGTTTTATGAAGCATTGTCAAGTCACTAACAACAAACTTAACTTCTGAATTTTGCTAGCTGAGCCTGGCAGCTGGTTGATACTAACACAGAGTTAATGTGCATTCCGCCGTTGATTCAAGGACGTTCTGGAACTGAACACTGGTTTGCCAGTAGCCATGGATTAAAGTTCAGTTTAATTATTACTTACCCATGAACAACTTCCCTAAACTTTTCTGACCTGTTTTGAGGAGTTTGGTTGTATTCCATTATCAGACTCACTCTGTTGTGAAACGTTCGAGTCCTTCATGCTGAGTTAATGTCATCAGTATCATCTGTCTCCCTCTCCCTCTACCCTCATTATATACCTGCTGGCCGGCGCCGCGGTGGCGGGCAAGCATTATGGGATGCTGGAGGACTTTGACTCCCTGGGCGTGAGGCGGTGCAAACTGCTGGCGGACAGGCAGAGGAGTCTGCTGCTGTTGGCGCTCGGGCCCAGGTCTGAGTTCTGTGTCCTCCACCCGGGCGGCAATCAGCTGCAATTACAGCCGTAACACGCTCAGGCCTACCGCGTGTGGACCCTCAGGCGTCCACTCCACCTGGACAGGATCCTCCGTCTCAAAGGCGCGGCGGTGAGAAGGAGGGTCTGATACAGGTCATTGCAGCTGATTCTGGGTGACGATGGTTTATATTGTCTCCAGGAGGAGTTGAAGGTGGGCGTTGGTGTTCATCTCCGGCGTAAACAGAGCGGTGCGGGCAGGGCAAGCGCCTCCACTGCAGGTCAACAGCATCCTGACATTACATCAGCGCCAGGTGTTTATAACCGTCCACAGCTCTGCCCTCGGTGTTTCAGAGTGTTTGATCAAACCCATTCAAAACCAGTATCTCGTATGAATATCCCGGATCAACAGCTGTTCCTATGCCCGACTTCAAACCAGGTCCTCAGAGAATCCTTCAGCATATAAACATAGACCAGGGCTCAATCAGCACTAGACCGTTGCCGCGAAGTACTTTGGGGGTGTAATCAGTAAGACAGACATACTACTATCAACTCTCAGTGGATCACTGCATGTAGGAAGTTCATTGGAGATTTGTTGATTCTGCACAGTTCAGACTAACAAACTGCCCTTCGCCTTCGCTAGAACTTCTTCTTCGCGAGCTATAGCCTCTGTAAATCTTTTGTAATGACTAAGCAACAGAGTCGTCTGCTGCCTCAGAGGTGATAAACACTTCCGTCTGGTTTTCTTCCTATTGTTCAGCGGCTTCCTGTTCTAAGCGCGCCACGGGCGTGCAGAGACCTCCGGGAGGAGGTGGGCAGAGGATCTGAGGGCTGCTGACCAATCAGGAGCTATTTGCTGGGCAGAGGCGGCAACAGCAGGTACTGAACCACTGGGGAACCGTGGTCAAACTGGAATGAGCCGATGTTGAGGCATCCTGGGTACACAATACCAATAGTATCAGAAACTCCTGCCGAGCAGGACCGGTGGCGTTAATTGATGCGCTGGATGTGGGCGGCTGGTGGTGCGGTGGTGCGTGGGCATGAGCAGGAGGGGCGTACAGGAGACCGTGATTGGTCAGACCGTGGCGGTGCATAAGTCAGGCGGGTATCCAGCTAGGGAAATTTCTGACTGTGTGAGCTGGAGCAGTGCTCAGACACACCTGTAGTCTCTGGGGTGGGCCCAGATTGAAACTTCACCCTGTTTGCTACCTGTAGAGTTTAGTCTTACAGGTTTATAACAGACTGTCTCCTGACGGGTTGAAGGACTCATATAGACTCTGCAGGCTTAATCAGAGGTTTGGGTGGCACTGGTGGGCCGGCAATAGCGTTTGTTTACTAATACACCTCTCTTCTGATGCGATGGTCCTGCTGGGGTCCGGCTGCTTACTAATTTTCAAGCGGGTGGCTCACAAGTGATCTCTGGTGCTGTGCAGTCTGCAGGCCTTCACCCTGTCCGCCCGTCTGACATTAAGTCCAGTGATCGCCACCTGGGAACCAATAAATCCTCTTGAATTGACCTTGGCGCCGTCAGGCCATGAACCTACGGAAGTCCATGAGCAGCTGTGTGAAGAGCCCGCCCCCCAGAGCCCTGTCTCCGGGCCGCCTCAGGACCTCCTCGCTGGGTGGCATGCTGACTAAGGCCCGTCCCAGCTGGGCCTGCGCCGCCCAGTTTACCAGTACGGACAGTGGCGGGGTTACTGTTAAGCCTCACCGCTGGCTCTGCTGACGGGGAGGTTGCCTGCAGGGAGCCGATAGTTCAGGTAGCCAGGGGAAAGCCCCACAGGCTGCAGCCGTGCATTTTCCATGCGTTCGTGGTAACCGCTCCCGAACTCAGCTGTCGACACACAGACCCGCACTCTGTATGGAGACCATCTTCTTCACCCTTCTGGGCGTTTCTCCGACAACTCAGGTGGATCAGGGGATCACGCAGCCAGCCGCACGGCGCTGGGCGCGTCGCTATCCGGTGCGGTAAACCACCACGGCGACTTCCGCCGCTCGCTGGTCGACCAATTACGCAACAAGGCGTCTGGCTCTGACCCGGCCTCCTCTCACGGAGCCTTCCCGCCCGAGAGCCGCGCTTCCTGTATGCCCGCAGTGCGGCAAGCGCTAAGACCGGGGGCGTGGAGAGACCACCTGAGGGGCTTTGCGATGCGCTGCACTGAGGGCTTTACAGCAGCTGCGCCGGCCTCAGCGATACGTCGCGGCGGCGCTTTTACCGAGGCGCCCGTCGCGTGTGCGGTGTGCGGTGAAACTGGCGTGGAAGCGGCTTCGGCTTGCGAACCACGGCATTATGTCTACCCAGGACTGCGGAGGCCTTCTCCATTTCCTGTCACTGGCGAACACGGAGGATACACAGGTGAAACCAATAAAAACAGGCGATCCGGCACCTTTCTTTTTTTTTTTTTTGTTGTCTTAATCTTCTGTTGTTCAGGGAGAAGCGTTCCATGCCTCACGGTGTAAAATGTTACGGAGGAAGTTCGACTGACACCTTCCTTAATAATCTCGCTCATCTACTACTGGCTGCAAGCCACCTAGACGAATTTGCAACCTGGGACTACAGACAGTCAGGTGGTGGTGGAAGAAGCGGCCCGGCGAATCCTGAGAGACAAATACTCGTGTCAGCGGAGGCAGGAAAACTGTCGATTTAAATTCATGTTTTTGAGCTTCTTGGCTCAAATAAAATATGAAAATATGTTCTTTCTGCATGCAAAACACTAATCGTTTGTAAACAGGCAATCAGCGTTCAGTGTATCCCTGCTCTGCTTCTATAAAAGCTGCTCTGACGAGACCCACTGTTGGGTTCATTCTAAGCGTGACATTAGAGGTAGCGTTATGGGACCAACTGTGCCTCGTCTTGTATTTGACAGTGAGTGTGACATTCTACAGGCGCCACTGTGTTTAGTGTCAAGTCTGTCCCTTATCATGCTTTCTCATCACGACTCCTTCTGCTGCGTGGGTGTAGAAGCCCGTGCACTTCCCGTCTGCGATGCAGCCTCGCCCGGCGATACCCATCTGGTACCAGCGGTTTCTGCCGGGTGCTACTTTAAAATATAAGTGAACAAAGCATTATTATGGTATGTTTGTGAAACTGGCTTCCTGTTTTCTTAGTCTTGCCCACATTATTGTTGCTCTGTATTTAAACCAGACTTCAGAGACCATTCTCTTCCTATCTATTCTGTAAGCCTCGTGGGTTGTGCAGAAGTGTATGACGTGGAATAATATAAATGTAACTTCATGAACAGATTAATATTCTGATAATACAGGTTAAAAATGGTGGGTTAAACTGTGATGATTCTCTCACCTTCATCACAAGCGGTCCACCGCTGTCTCTCACTTGAAGAATACTCTACATCTTGGGTTTCAAACCTACTGTTGTTCTGATCTGCTGTTGAGGGCTGGTGGTCATGTTGGACCTGATGATGAATAGTCAAAGTTAGCCATAGTCATGGCAACTTTCTCAGCTACCAGCTCTTCAGCTGGCTGAGGAAAACTACAAGGTCAAGCTGGCGTAGGTACATCTCCAGGACTGCCGTTAACGCAATTCAATGATCGTGAAACAGAACATTACCAGCTGGTGCTATCGCGACAGCTGATGATGTGGATCCGGCGACAGATGTCCTGATCACGATTGGAAGGTGCGGATTGCTGGAGACTGAAGTAGAATTTCTTGCTGCTGGGTTTCAGATCTCCTTCAGGTGCAACCAGTCCCTTTCATTGCCGCGCTGGGGCGCGAGCTGTGAGGAGAGCAGTCAGATAACTCAGCTTCGCTGTCAGGCATGCTTCAATGAACTGAACTATAATGATCAAAATTGTTGCTATATGATAACAGTATGACGATACTTTAAAGCGCGATGCTGTAGTCTGGAAGTGACATTGTTGGAGATTTTGAATTTAAAATTAATTCGCGGTGGGGTCAGACTATTTTGTTTGTCAGGTTCATCACGACGAGGCGTCAGTATGCTTCAAAGTCCATGGCCAAACACTGAACCTGCATCTAGATTCCTCCACTCGGATCGTTGTAGATGCTGGTTATGAATGTAGATAAGGCTGTAACCAACGATTTCATTTCCTCAACTGGCAACAACTGGGGGAGGTTCTGTATGTTTGCCCTTCGTCTGGGCGACCTTCCTGGGAAGGCAGACAGAGAGGTCCATTGCCACTGGGTGGGACGGGCGTCAAAGTAGCAGAGCTGATGTCTCTGTTGAGTTTTCTCCAGTTGTACACTTGGGATGGGCAGTAATCTGTCAGCCGCCAGTCTACTCATGCGCCAAACCTGGGTAAATACTCTGGTCAAGCAGCAAAAAACAACTCACTGTCTCATGATGTCTAGTCTTACTTGGTCCTGCTGCTGTTTTCCCAAACGGACGGAAATATAGGTCTTTAATTGATTCTTGTTCCAGGGTGGGTAGGATGCGGTAGGCTGCAGTGAGATCCACGGATGCAAATCAGTTTGACTCACGGCATTCCGACAACATCTTTCTGCCTGGGCCAGCCACGGTTGTGTTTTCAGAACAAAATACGGATCTCATGTCAGCCCTGAGATTTACAGGTCCAGGATCTTTGTCCCTCATGGGCTGAGGCACTCTGATGTGTTTTCAGCATCCTTTCTTTGAGAATGACTATAGTTAATAGTTACGTGACATTTGACATAGTGCTGTTTACCGCCGTTGCTGAGCACCTCGTTGTAACCTCCAAGCCCTCTGTCTGGCTCAGCTCCCTCTCTGCACTGCACACAAACAGGGGCAGTCCACAGTGCAACACAAACAATGGGTTAACAAGTGGATGACAGCACTTGATAGTCAATATGATCAACCAGTCAGTGGAAATCATTTTAACTAGCCAGTTAATGCACCTGTTAGTTATTTAGTCAATTTTCAGTTTTCTAAAGACACTCAGTATGTCAGTTAACCAACAGTCAATAACCACTGAATCTGTTAATAAGGACGGCAACACTGGTCATTTAATCTAATGATCAGTAAACCTGTTTCTCAGAGAATTCATCTCCACACTTTTGGGCTTTAAACCAGCTCACCTGGTAAACAGTCAAACGTGTATTTCAGCAAGTTAACTGGAAAACCTTAGTAAAACGGTTTCACACTGGCTCACTTCGTCGCCTGCTCAGAACAACAGTCAGTAAACCAGTTAACGCCAGTTACCTGATCAGGCGGTCGGTTATCATCCATCCCCAAACAGGCGGTAAACCTGCCAGATACTGTATCACACTTTCAATCAGGCTATACCGTCAATCAGCTAGTCAAATCAGCATGCGTATTAACCAGTCCAGTTGGGTGTCAGCCAGCAGCCAGTTTACCTGCCTGTTTACTCACCAGTTAACTGGTGTATCACCGCAAACAAGCTGGTCAGTCTCCAGTAAGTCTTGATCATTAATCAATCAGTTAGATAACTGTTATTCGCTTTGATATGTTTGACGAACTTTCCTCTCCTACCAAAGCTACGGTTGAAACCGTTTATAACGCAGAGTCAGGAGACCAGGCCTTCGCGTAGTCTCGATCTCGCGCCACGGCAGCATTCAGGAAGCGGGCAAGTGACGATGACCAAGTACGGCGACGAGCAGTGGGGCGCGACGACGGGCGGACGAAGACGGCAGGCGACGCCATACGAACAAGTGGCGACGAACGGGCGAGGTGGGCGAACTGACGGGCGGGCGACGGTCGGCGAACAGTTTTGACGGTGCGTTCTGGGCAGGGTGGCGCGGGCATGACGTTGAACGGTGCACATCCCACAAACAATCTGGTGGCGACGAACGAACAGGTGGCGGGTAAACAGGTGAACAGGTAGGTGGTGCAGACTGGTGCAGAACAGACGGTGGCGACGGTGGGCGGTAGAGCGAGCAGGCGGTGGGCGAACTCGACCGGTGTTGAACGAACAGGCAGGTAGACGACGAACGACAGGTGAGCAGACAAACAGGTAGGCGGAGCAGACGGAAGCGGGTGGGCGAACCAAACGGTGGACAGCGGAGCAGACAGGTGGCAGACAGACAGTGGTGGAACAGCAGACAGCGAACTGAGCGGGTGGACAGACAGCCAGGTGGACAGACAGACAGGTGGACCAGACAGACAGGTGGGCGAACAAACAGGTGGACAGACAGAGAGGTGGACAGAGAGACAGACGGGTGGACAGACAGACAGGTGGACAGACAGACAGACAGGCAGACGGAGTGGGCAGACAGACAGACGGAGTGACGGGCAGAGCAGGCAGGTGGGACAGAGGCGGAAGCGGGTAGACGGGCGGATGGACAGGCGGTGACGAAAGGCGACAGTGTTGAACAGACGGGTGGGCAGACAGACAAACGAACCAGGCAGGTAGACGAACCGCTGGCGGCGTTGGGCAGAGACAGACGGTGGGCGGGCAGACAGACAGGTGGACAAGCGGAGCAGGTGGCAGAGGCAAACCGTGGCGAAGACAGGCAGACGGGTGGCGGAGTAGACAGGCGGTGGGCGAAGCGACGGTGGTGACGGTGGCGAACGAACAGGTGGACAGACAGACAGACAGATGGGTGGAACGTGAACCGGGCCACGGTGACGACGACCAGACGGTGAACGAACAGACAAATGAACGACGGTGCTGAGTGGGCAGCGACCGGTGGCGGGCGATAATTTGATGGAACCAGTCGGTGGGCGAGCAGACAGAGCGGGTGAACCCGACAGACGAGCCAGGTGGACAGACGAACGAACAGACAGACAGACGATAAGAGAAACACCTGAGCGGTACTCTGAAGTAGTACAGGTACTGCGTGAAGTTTGCCGTATGATATTACCACGGTGAATGCGAAGTGGGCTCATTTCCAGAAAACTCCACGCACCAGGGCCCTAAGGGGCGTATCGGGGTTCTACGGCACTTATTGCCTACCGCAGGATGACCTCAGGTATGAACTCCTTGTGTGTGTCACTGCGCAGGGGCGTGACCCATGGCGGGCGACCACCTGCAGACATCTCGAGGTGACATCAGGTTGCTAAGTAGTCCGCGTTTGGTGGCCTCCTGCCAGTTTGGACCGGTTCGAAATTGGTGAGCGGACAAAACCTCCTGGAATGAAAAGAGTTTAGTAATCTCAGTCAGTTGTTTCACCACCACGTTTATATCAGACTCGTGCCTGTTCTGTAGCTCTCGAGCGCTGTAGTACTGTAGTTACAAGTACTAGCAGGTACTTACCACATCTGGGACCTGCAGACCTCTTTCTAGACTGTGTGCGGTCCTTGGTAGGCTACCAGGAGTCCCTGGGCCTGAGGGAGACCCCAGGCAGTGACCCTGTGGGGTTACTGTTAGAGGCTCTGAGGCGTGGCCACTGTGAGCAAGTGGACAGACAGGGTGGGCAGACCTTGATGTAGACAGGTGGACAGACAGGTAAACAGACAGGTGGACGAACCTTGAATTGAACAGACAGACAGTCACCATTGTTGGATGGGCTGCCATATTTTGTGCCCTGAAATGCAAATATAACTATAGTTCACCCCCTTGCAATACACTGACCTGAGACACTTTTTTACACACACACACACAGAGTCATTGTAAACACCAGTGATTCTTAGTTTTATTTATGTTGATTTGTGTTTACCGTCCGCCATATCTGACAGTGTGATCCTCTGTTCTTGTTGTTTCAGTTCCCTTTACAGTCTATGGGGACAGGGGCAGACAAACGAACCGGCAGGCAGAAAACTGGGCGACAGTGGTGGACGAACCGGGCCTGAACAGACAAGCGGACGGGCGAGGCGAGCCGGATATGAGCGGACAGACGAAGCGACCTGACGACGGTGGACAGACAGACAAGCAACAGACCGTTGGTCTTTATGTTCTGGTTGTATGTGAGCTGTGGACTTTATTCGTGTTGTGCAATAAATTAAACTTCACCTACAGGATACAGCTAGATGAAACAAGATAACAGCTGTGATATAATGGACTGATGTTTTATAATCAGTCACTATTTGTAGAATAAACCACTTCCTGTCTGAGGTGTGTTTTCTTACATTTTCCAGAAGTTTTAGGGGGAACAAGTTAGTTTCTGGACAGATCTTAATGTCTCACTTCTGTTGGGCGACTAATTTGATGAGTCAGTGAAGTGGGTGCTTCTTTAACTTGGCCTGTTAAACACCTCAAACTGCTTCAGGTGCGATCCTCCTCCTCTCTGTCAAGTTCAGGGTAATCAGCGACCCTGTAGACACATAGATAGTGTGGGCGTTCACTCCAGACCTTTAAACCCAGATCGTTACCTGTTCACCTCTCGACAGCTGATTGTTGAGAAGAGTGACAGGACTTGCAGGGCCACAGGCTGCTGGCTTTAGGAAGCTTCACACACAGCTGGCAATCAGTCATTCAACTGATGATAACAATGATTCTTGGTTCACGGACTCTTTTGAGCTCAGTGTCTCATCGTCGTTTAGATTAGATAGAGAACATTATATTGAGGGTGGGATACGTTGAGGGCAGAGAGCAGTAGGATGCAATGAATAGCATAGAAAGATAGAATAGAGATAAAAGTGATGAATTTGGCAGAACAAATCAGAAATATTCAGTCTTTACTAAAAGAGTAAAGTAACTGTACTGTAATATAAAAGTACTTAATGAAAATAAAATAATTTTTTTAAAGGTGACTTATAGGTGCTTCAGCATTTTCTTGTAATACACACACACACAGGTAGATACACCATGTTCATCGGCTGTTGTGAACCTGTGATTTCAGTAAAGCGACAGTATTTCCCTCTGGGCATTTTAGTGACAGGGCTGTTAAAAATGCAGGTGCGGCGGTAAATGTACTCCGTTATAAACCAGCTCGTAATGTTAAACCGTATTGGCTGTAAAACTCTGAAGCTTCATGTGTTTTCTTGAAACAATTTACTGGTGAATAAACAACAACACCATAATTTGTTGGCTCTCACTACACTCCTCAGTCAGTAATAAGGTACCATGGTCTCTGGCGCTGTACAGCAAGCGCAGTAGAGCGGCTGGTTTTGATGCTGGTTCCACCATGATCCATCGAGCCTCAGACAGAGTCCAGAAGGTCATGCCCATTTTGGCTGATTGTCTATTGGAAGGTGGGTGGGCGCGAGATTATGACCAGAGGTAAGTATGGGTCAGTCGGAGGCTGATGGGGTCGAGCATATTTGCAAACTCTCCACTGGACCATGAACAAATCATACATGGTCTCTTCATGACAGGTTCAGTCTAATCAATCATTCTGGAGGCTGGCGTGTTTCTATTTTGTCCCTCATTTCTGTTGATTCTTCAGTCTTGATAAATTAAGTAAATGACATTACTGTACAGACCTGCATTAATACTAATCTACCCTCACCTGATGGATCATAGTTTCTCAGTTAATCAAATGTTGTAAAACAATATTTGGTTTAGACATCAAAATCTTTGACTCAAACCAACAGTCAAAACTTCAAAATTCTTAAAAAAGAGATTAAATTATTTAAAGGAAAAGCTGCGACATTGAGAAGCTAGAACCGCGAAATATTTAGTCTTTTAAAACTGCTAAGCGATGAGTGAGAATCGCTCAGATATTTTACTTTGTAAAGTAACTGATATCAACTAAATACCAGAAATTGAAATAGAAAGAAATACAAAAGGTAAAATTGACTGAAGTCCTCAGGCTGGATCCCATCAGTGCAGTGAGTAAATACTTTTAGGATTTTCTAGATGTTTCTAGGTTTCTGCTTCACATTTGTGGCAGAGAAAAGGTCATTAGGTCACCAGAGTAGTCAGGACTGATGCTTGGTCATTCTTTCCGGTAAAAGCGTTACTGTCACCGCCATCAGCAGTGACCCGTACCAGCCTTTGTTCTAAGGCTGTTTGAACCCATCATCACGAGCGATGACGATGCTGGCGCAGGGCAGCACGTCGGAGTCAAAGGTCACGGCTCAGACTCTGTTACCTGCTCCGGCTTTAAAACTTCGCTGCGAACAGTTATAAGAAAAGAGCGCGTGGCGGAATGAAAAAACGTTAGGAAAAGCCAGAGTGCGCTGCAGTCGATATTGATCACAAGCACAGTCGGCTCAGCGGTCAGCATTTGCAGACTGAATGCTGGGGTGAAGTCTCGTACAAGGCGGACATTCAGAAGCTGGTGATCCTTAAAAACCCACACCAAGGCCGGGCCCAAAACATCGTCATTAACGCTAGAGCTGAAATGTTATTACACCAAACACACAGATAAAACATAGTTAACGAAATCTTATGCTGTCATTAACAGCTGCCTCAACAGTTCTCTGAATACTAGGACTATGAAAGGCAGAATACAGGGGTTGTGACTGATCAGTTTCAGGCAGAAGGAGGCAGGTTAATCAGCTCTACGTTAACGCCGCCATACAATTCACCTCTCTGTTCTGCACAAAGTTTAAGTTAATATCTTTGCGGTTTTCTGTTTCCGTTATTGGAGATTGGACAGCATAACATGCGTTGTTAAAAGTAGAGGTTAAGGTTAGAGAAGGATCCTGGGTTAGAAAACTGGTTGGATGAGTGAGGCAGTCGTCACCACCCCAAGGAGACCGTCCTTAAGATCCATGATATGATCTTGACAGGTCAGTCACATTGCACCAAGAAGCTGTTCAAGGCGAGTCCATGCAGTTATTCACAGAGAACTCCAGGCGACCATGTGTGAGCTCTCTGGGTCCTGAAATCCTTGGTGGACCAACATGGGATCCTGTTGCCTCCATGGATGAAACCTGGGTCCACCAACAAGAGATGAAAAATTGAAACAGTGTAAAGCTCACAGAACTTTGGTGGATGGAGCTTTGACGTGACAGTTGTCACATGGATTAATCCAGGTTCAGAAACAGATTGTCTTCTTAGCAGCTGGACTCTCTGTGATCTGCTCCTGGTGTCGGTGTCACTGATGTTCAGACAGCTCTCTATGTTGTTTCACTGTGATGCGCAGGGAAAGTTAAAACAGGAGGATTCTGAATGAAGTTCTGCAACCTCTGTTTCCTCTGAGCTTTATTCTGGATCAACATCAGAGATATGATCCTCAGGAGGCGATTGATGGATCAGATCAACATGAGTTCAGGTCTGACTGAGCTGAACTTTGTTACACAGCCTCCAGCTCCATCTCTAGTGGATGATAGTAAGTAGAGCAGCGTGCACAGACTCTTCCCTGTTTCCTGGTTAAAGATTTGAATTTCCTTTACTGAACACTGTGACAGTTTATTTTCACCTGAAGGTAAAATGACTACTATTTTCACTGTTTACACCTGTCGTTACCTGGTTACCTGCCGAGCGGTATACGCTCAGGTGCTGAGTATTAGTATAACTGAGTCAGGCTGTAACAACCCCGCAGAGCGTTTGGTCCTGAGACTCTGCAGGTTCCATCAGCTCAGACTGTCTCTGTTACTGTGGAGGAAACCTCAGTGTGAACTTTCAGGTAGGACAGAGTAAACTTATCAGGAGTTTACAGACACATTAAAACTCATTCTTATTTTCAACAGCAGGATCTGTCAGAGCTGCAACAACTGTTGGATCAACGAGAAATGAATGTGCAGATGTTTGATCATCATCCACACAGTGGTTTTCCGGAAACAGGCACGAGGGCGGCTCAATGGATGATCCTTCTGTAACCGTCAGCTGAAGTATTCATGCCCGTGAAGTGCTGAGCTGAGCTGCTGTTGACTGCAGCTCCATGACTCCATCATGGGTGAGCCGGCGAAGCGGGCAGCTGATGGCAGCTTCACTCTGCCTCCACTGCTGTCTGACTGCATTCAACAACGCACTGATATGAAAGGAAAGAAAGGCCAGTGGTGGAGGGCAGCTGATATTTCTCAGGAAAACGTTTGAGTTGTTCTACACGAATGATGCGTTTGTGTTTGTGTTTTCCTCGCGCGATGATGGGAGGACGAGAAGGAGAAATTCCTCACTCAAAACCTGTCGAGAATATGAGAGCCAGACCAAAGCTCAGAGGTGAGATGAGGACCTTTATCATGACTCACTTCTCCATGTCATTCAGCACTCCATCCTCCACCATCATTATTCACACTCTGCTCATGTGTATATTTCCGGCAGGCGCCTCCCCCTGCAGACTGTTCGTTTGGACCTGGACCCAGCTGTTTGTCAAAAACAACTCAATTCAATCTCTGCCAAACAATGTGATGAAGGTAATTAAAGCAGCAGGTATTTCCAGGAGCAAGATTAGTTGCTGTGTTTTCATCATGAACATATTTTTCATGGTTTTTTGTGCTTTGATTCATCATTCTTTGGGATTCATGAGATAGACTCTACGGAACCTGGCTGCCATCTTTAAGGCGGCGACAAAGTGGATCATTACCTGCGCGGAACTGATATGCACGAGGTCAGGCAACAGGCGGACAGTTTCGCGAAGAACCGTTTACACGACGTGTTGTTGGACCCACGTCTATCAAAGTATTGTGAGCGTCCACGCGGGTAAACTCCGGCCGTCATAGAGAGGGGAGGCGTGATGTGGTTTAATGGAGATAACTCACTCCCATGTTCAGACAGTCTCTACAAATTGTCCTCAGTCGTGCATAAAGGGCAAAACAGACATGGAATTCTAGGTAAGTTCGCTTAGGACTGAAAATAAACACCGAGTCGTCTGATTCACTCTTCACATCCAAATATGACTTGATGGACCTTTACCTTGTGTCTGTCTCTGTGTGGACAGACATAATGTGAGCTAATTCTTCATGATTCCTCCACAGAGTGGACCAGGAGAGCTCAGAGGTTCCCAGTGGTCAGTCTGCCCAGCAGCATCAAACACACCTGGACTCCATATTTATGGTCTGTACATGGACAACAACTACTTTTACATCTGTTGTGTTGACAATAATCTCCATGCTGCACTTTTTAGACCAGTGGATTGTCAGTGTGTCCAACATGGATCTGATGTTTGGCTCCATGATTTTAGTTTGATGGAGTCATTCATATAGTTTTCTGTTCCAGCTGCTGGAGGAGAACATCGTCACTTTTGTGAAGAACGAGCTGAAGAAGATGCAGAAGGTTCTGAGTCCAGATTACCCAGAATGCTTAGAGAGTCAGAGGGAGGATAGGAGGTGTTGGGTGAGGATGAAGAGCAGAGGGAGCAGAGAGGGTTTCTGAGATCACGGTGAACTACAGGGAGGGGAATGAAGCTTGGGAGGGGCTGGCTGACTGTCTGCAGAGCAGAGGATTTCTTTAGATTGCATGATGGAGAAATTAGGCGTTTACTGGCGTCTCAGCACATGATATGTTCATATCTGCATTCTGTAGGGGGGATTCAAATGTGCCATATGTTCTTTGTACATCACTTACTGGCACATACATTGTGGTTTTCAGAAACTTATGCTGCAGTTTGTCAGCGTAAACTTAAATCTAACCTGAAGAAGAAGTTCCAGTGTTTGTTTGAGGGGATCTCTAAATCCAGAGAGCAACCCTTCTGAATCAGATCTGACTCTACATACAGGAGGAGGGGGACTGGAGGAATAATGATGGTGCTATGAGGGTCAGACAGATTGAAACAACATCCAGGAAGCAGACAGACCAAGAAACAACCACCATCAGTTAAGAAGACATCTTTAAGCCTCACCTGGAAGATGAACCAATCAGAACAGTGATGACAAAGGGGAGTGGCTGGCGTGGGAAAAACAGTCTTAACACAGAAGTTCCTCTGGACTGGGCTGAAAATTGAATTAACCAGGACATACACTTCACATTCCATTCACTTTCAAGAAGGCTGAATGTGCTGAAGAAAAAGTTGACAGTGGAACTTTGTTCATCACTTCTTTACTGAAACCAAAACAGGAATCTGCTGAGGTTTGAGTTCAGGTTGTGTTCCATCTTTGGCCGGTCTGGATGAGTGTCGACTTTCACTCTGGACTTCCACAACACTGAAGTCTGACTGATGTTACAGGGGTCCACCTCAGTGGGCGTGCTGCTGAAACCTCATCAGGGGCTTCTTTCCCTCTGCTGCGCCTCTGGATATGCGACCTGCGGCAATCCAGATCCTCTGAGGTGTGTTGACATGGTGACAGAGGTCAGAGGGTTCTGACCCACAGAAGGAGGAGTACTTCAGGAAAGAGGTTCAGAAGAAGCAGGCCATGGGATCATCTCCCACATCAAAGACCTCACGAAGCCTCCACATCATGTGCTTACATCCCAGTCTTCTGCTGGATCACTGCTACAGTTCTGGGAGGATGTGTTGAAAACCAGAGAGGAGGAGAGCTGCCCAAGACCCTGACTCAGATGTACATCCTTCCTGGTGGTTCGGTCCAAACTGAAGAGCGTCAAGAGTATGATGGAGGAGCTGGGACAGTGCACTGGAGTCAGAGACCAGGAAGATGATTGAGTCTCTCTGGGAAAACTGACTTTGATCAGCTGCAGAAAGGAAACCTGATCTTCTATGAATCCGAACCTGACCAGGTGTGGCATCGATATCAGAGCAGCCTCAGTGTACTCGGGTGTTCACAGATCTTTATAGAGGGGAAGGACTGGCCACCAGGACAAGGTGTTCTGCTTCGTCCATCTGAGGTGTTCAGGAGTTTCTGGCTGCTCTTCATGTCCATCTGACCTTCATCAACTCTGAGGTCAATCTGATGTTGGAAAAACAATCAGCCTCCCACAAGTCACAAAAGAAAATATGAATCTGGAACACAGTTCTACCAGAGAGCTGTGAACAAGGCCTTCCCACAGAGGTCAAATGGACACCTGGACCTGTTCCTCCGCTTTCCTCCTGGGTCTTTCACTGCAGACCAATCAGCTCTCCTACGAGGTCTGCTGACTCAGACAGGGAAGTGGTTCAGAGACCAGTCAGGAAGCAGTCCAGCCCGTAAGAGAAGAAGACTGAAGAAACTCCCTCTGCAGAAAAAAGCATCAACCCTGTTCCACTGTCTCTGAATGAACTGAATGATGGATTCTCTAGTGGAGAGATCAACAGTCCTAATTGGAGATTCTCTGAATAAACTGTCTTTCTCCTGCTCAATGGGTCGCTCTGATTCCATCTTACTGTCATCAGAAAAAGATCTGGACGATGTTTGACCTGAAAAGCTCTGGTTCAGAGGAGGCTCTTCTGAGGCTGCTACCAGTGGTCAAACCTCTGCTTTCAAAGCTCTGTGAGGCCATGTAGATAGTTGGATTCATTCATTGTTATATAAAGACACTGCTGTCTTTTCAACAGGAGAGAAAAATAAATTCGCTCGCTAATAACAATTCACTTATGTCGACATCTCTTCAGTTTGAACAGCTGTAACCTCTCAGAGAGAAGCTGTTGAGAAGCTCTGTCGTGATTCTCAGCTCCCAGTCCTCTGGTCTGAGATCTGGACCTGAAGTAACCAACAACCCTGAAGGATTCAGGACTGAAGACACTGTCTGTTGGTTAGAAGGTCCACACTGTTCTGGAACTCTCAGGTCAGATCCAAGTTAAGATCAAGTTTGTTTTATTGATTTATTAAATATGAACTACGACAAATAAAGAAAAGCTCGTCCATCTTTTTAATTCACTATGTAATTTAGATTATTTGAAAAGGGAGGCTTACAATCGTCCAGTGCTTCAACCATAGTAAACAGCCACATATTGAGCCTGTTAAAAAAAGAAAAATGAGTATGACGCTCCGAAGACAAGGTTATTGATCATCAAACTACCAATTTACCATGAAAATATAGAGGTGGTTTTGGTGTCATGAAGCAAATTTAAAATGTTTATATTTTTGGCTCACAGTTTAAATATTCACAGAATTCTGTTATTTCCTTGTGAGTTGTAGCATAAACCTGAGACCTTTGTTGTCTCCGATTGTAATTTAACCCTGTCTCAACAGTGATCACAGTTTAACACAAATGTTATTTATCATCTTGTCAATTTTTTCCTCTTCGAACTGAACGCCAACCTCTCCAGAGGCACAGAAGCTCACAATCCCTCGATTCTCCAGCTCCCCAGTCCTCTGGTCTGAGAGATCTGGACCTGAGTAACAACAACCTGAAGGATTCAGGACTGAAGACTCTGTCTGTTGGACTGAAGAGTCCACACTGTTCACTGGAGACTCTCAGGTCAGGATTCATCAACCTGTTTAACTGATGATCATTTAAAATCTGATCTACATCAGTGGATAAACAGTTAACCTGTGTAGGATTGTGTAAAGAACATTTTACTAAAGTTCAACAGGACTTTCTAGACTCAGAGAATTACTTTCCATGAGGAGTTTTCATCTTTTTCTCTGGTTTTTCTTTAGTTGTTGAATGATTTAATTCCACTGATGATGTTGAAGATATTTTCATAGATTTGACTCAAACACATTGAAGCTGAACCAAACTGAAACAACAAACAAACAGAACAGCAAGTGCTGACAGAGGGTTCCTGTGTGTTGTGTGTTTTCAGTCTGTCAGGCTGTCTGATCTGAAGGAAGCTGTGCTTCTCTGGTCTCAGCTCCTGAATCAACCCCTCCCATCTGAGAGAGCTGGACCTGAGCTACAATGATCATCAGGAGACTCAGGAGTGGCTTTGCTGTCTGCTGGACTGAAGGATCAGACGTTGGACACTCTCAGGTATGGAGGCCTGCTGCAGCCACAGACAATGTCTGATGGGGAGGAAGAGCTGGAAACATTTTCTCTGTCTGTGATGACAGATCTCTAGGCTTTGACTTCAACAACAACAAGAAATAATCAACAGTCTGTGTATGAGAGCCATGTAATATTATATTAGCATGCTGAAAAGAAAATGTGCTGGTCTGACCCCCACTCACTCCTTTCGGGGAATTGACCTGAGTGAGTCCGATGGTTGACACCAGGTCTGAGGAAGTGTGGTGTGTTTTAATGTGATTCCCTGTAAACAAAGCAGCTTCCAAACTGTCATCACTCATTCACATCACTGATGTCATGAGTCATCATCAAACTGTCAATCAATGATCAGATGATCGATCAACCAACTGCAGCTGTATTGTGTCTTGTTCTCTCCATCAGATTCCTGTCCAACTCTGATAAACTGAAACACAATGAACACAAGATCAAACTTGTCTGACAACAACAGGAAGGTGATAAGTGTGAGAAGGAGGATCAATCATATCTGATCATCGAACAATTTGATCAATGTCTTCAGCTGTAATGAAACTGGTCTGACTGGTCGCTGTTACTGGGAGGTCGAGTGGAGTGGAAGGGTTGATGTATCAGTGAGTTCCAGAGGAATCAGAAGGAAAGGAGACAGTGTTGACTGCTGGTTTGGAGGGAACGATCAGTCCTGGAGTCTGAGATGCTCTGGTCATTGTTACTCTGTCTATCACAATAACAAAGTAAACATCTATCTCCTCCTCCTCTCCTCCTCCTCCTCCCTCTCTCTCTATTTCTGGGCCAACAGTGTTGTGTGGACTGTCCTGCTGGCTCTCTGACCTTCCACAAGATACTCCTCCTGACTCTGATCCACCTCCACACCTTCAACACCACATTCACTGAACCTCTGTATCCTGGGTTTGGGTTTGGATTCAGGTTCTGGTCCTGGTCCAGCTCTGGTTCCTCAGTGTCTCTGTGTTCAGTGTAGCGGAGTGATAGTTCAGTCTGTTCATGTCTGTCTCTGTCATTACAGTAAAGCATGCAAGTCTGTGCACATCATAGAGACTAACACCTGTGATAACAAGACCCTGTTTCTCCAGCTGAGAGAGACACCCAGTTGGCAAAATCAGACAGGCCATTGTTTGGTCCAGGTGGTACACCACTTTCTGTTTTTGGGGTACAGAGGGACAATATTGCGAGAGAACAAAATCAGGAGGATGTGTCTACTGCAGTGAGGTTTGTCTTGTCTGTGAGTTTCCAGTGCTTGTCATTTCTGTTTTATTTTGAAGGATTTACTCTCCTCTCGTTTCAGAACACTTGCCCTTCTCATGTGTCACCTGTGTCTCCTGATTACTCATTGTCTCCTGTTTTCCCATACCTCTGCGTGTTTAAATAGTCTGTTGTCTCCTTTTGTCTTGACTGCCAGAAGTGTCTTCGATCCCCGTTCACCGACTTACCTCCAGCCTTTAATCCACAACCACAGTGTTGCCTCCAATGGCCATTGTTCTACTCTGTGAGTGATTTTTTGTTTGTAAGTACGATATGTCTCAGTTTCTTGCCGCAGAAGGGGCTTTCTTAAGATTTACATTTGATTTCCTCACAGGCGATTTGTTTTACTAGTTTATGTTTCATAACTTTTTCTTGGGTCCTCCGTTTTTAGGAGAGAGTTTATTTGAAACTTTCTGGTTTTCACTCCTATTGGGCGTTTTGTTAAATCCTTTCATAGCCTTTTTGTTTGCCTCCTTTGAGTGACTTTTTGTTTTTGTTATCTTATCCGCCCTAGGAAAGTTTTTATAACCTCTGTTCTTTATCACTCTAGTGAGAGAACTTTTGTTGTTAATAAAGTCTGTTTTATTTACGTCATCTCTGCGTCTGAGTCCTGCCTTTAGTCCCGGCCTGACAGATTGTTCGTAATAAAAGACTCACACATAGCTTTGCTAAGCAGACCAGCCAGTGTCAAGCTTCATCTTGTGTCCAGGGTTGTGTGAAGGCTAAGGATTGATGCAGGAGACCGACCCTGTTCCTTTTTCCCTGTCCACACCGAGACAAATACTCCTCCCTTTACTGGTGAAAGTGAAGGAGGAGCTGAAACGAATGGAGAGCATGGGAGTCATCTCCAAAGGTAAAGAGCTGATGGAGTGGTGATCCGGTGCCAGTGCACATCTGTGGTACGTTACTCACCTCAATGAAGCAGTGAGCAGGGAGTCATACATCCTGTCCTCCATTCAGCAGACACTTTGATCCTTACTGGAGCTCAGGTTTTCAGTGAGTTAGATGCAAACAGAATATTTTGGCAGATCCCATTGTCCCCAGAGTCAGCACGTTACACAACCTTTATTACTCCCTATGGACGCTGCCACTTCAGACGTCAGCCCCTGAACACTCTCAGCAGAGGACATCAATGATCCTCAACAGGCTGCTGGGTGAGGTTTGTCAAATGGATCACATTCTCATATGGGTCCAAGATCAACAACAGACTTCACATCAGCTGCACAAGCTCCAGGAAGCCAGCGCCACACTTCAGATGGAAAAGTGTGAGCTTCGCAGGCGAAGGAAATGACAAGATAGTGGAGTCACAAAATGGCCGACCACATGGCAGCCATCTTGTTAGTTCCTCTGTTTGAAAGCCATGTGCCATGAGACAGAGCAGCCATTTTGAAACTGGTGACACAAAGCTCGGTGAACATGTTAAAGTCAATACTTACACTGGCAAAACTTGGCCATGCTATGCTAGGTACGGGAAGGAGCAGTTAATTTACTAAGTCCTCTCAGGTGTGTTAGATTAAACTGTCACTTGTTTGTTAAATATTTGTTATTTGTTAAATAAATGGTTGAACCCTGACGCGTCTGTTATTTAGAAATACTTTGGTTACAAACTTTACTTTCAATAACACCATGTTGTTTGAGTAAAACTGTTCAGGATCTATGTTAGCATCAGGACATTAACACTGTATACTTTATTAATTCATCACACATCACGTTTTACTATTAACTGCTAAACATCTGACATTTCTGACACCTTTTCGTTTTTAACCACAACACTGAGAATAAAAACCTAGTACAATTTAGAAAGTAAAGTAATTCACCATCACAAAGATCAGACTACAATATACTAATGATGTATCACAGGTGTTACTGCCAATATGCTACTATATTACTTTAAATTTTCAGGTTTAAAAAAGTTACATTATTATTCATCGACATACTTTAAACATCCCACTGTATTACTACTACTTAATTAATTTAAATAGCTACTGCTAATTAAAAAATGCTAAAGAACTACTTTAAAAAGTCTATTTAAAATATAGTACTTCATTACTTTAAAAATGCTACCATACTGCTGTTTTATTACTGCTACTAATTTACTACAGTTAACTTTGATAAAAATGAAACCAGTCCTACCTTCACCTTTAGTAGATTCAGTGGTTTCTGTGAGTTCACCTAAAAAAAACAGAACATTTATTTACCAAAAAAAGCAAACCAGACTCTGTTTGTCTTTTCTAATCTGATGATGTGTCTTATTACCTGGAGGCCTCTGTCATGGATCCTGGTCCCCTGTGATGTGACCTCTGACCTCCTGGATGAGGCGCTGACACCTGAAGGTGATGTACAAAGGAAAAATGTCAATAAAACGTTTTTCTTTTTAAAGCAGTGACACTGTTTGTGTTATTGGTATAATCCATTAAAGTACAGTTAAGAGTGGATGTTAAATAAATTCTACCTTTCACTTTGACTGACAGGTAAATGTAAAGGATGCGTACCTGTTCATCTCTGAGGTAAGAGCTGGTGTTTCCCTCCAGGCTGCAGCAGCTCCACAGGTAAACACCTGGAAAACACAACAACAACAATTTTTACTCACAAACAAATGAGTGTTGAATGGCTGTGATACATTACATTCCTAATAAAGACCAAACTGACCACAAGGAGGTGCAAAACAACCAGGTAAAAACACAAAGACACAAACTACCACAGACCAACGAGACACTAAACCATCGCAAACTTCCAGACTCACAGCACCCACATCTCATGTCTGAGCTTTATTATCTGTCACTTTAATGTTGCCTCTTTTGTCCCTGTTGGGATCCTGTAGGACTGGTGGCTGTAGTTTGATCTGACTGGTCAGATCCTCTGAAGTTAACATCTTCATTTTAATTGAACAGATTCTTTAATGCTTTGAATTAATCCCTCAGCCTCCTGGATTAACTGAAGCCTGGTACACACTAAAACATCTTAAAAATCTTAACGACTCCAAATCTCGCGTGGTCAAACGAGACTAGAGTAAACTAACGTCTCTGCACAATCCGTTCTGCACATGCGCACAATTGAACCAGTTTTAAGACACTGCCGGAGCCATTTAACTGCTTACAACACTGAAACACAAACGTTCTGATATCACAATTTAATCAATCAACAAAGTTCCCGTTCAGAATTAAAGTACTGACGGTATAAATCATGACACAGTGCTCTCTCCTACACAAACACACCGAATAAAAACCGACTGAAAATGAAACAAGACCAAAAGACAACAGACAAAGCTACTGCTAACGCTAATGCCCGACGATAATGCTAACGCAGCTAATGCTAACGCTCAGGATAATTAATTAGCTCGTTAGCCTTACCTTCGGGCCTCAGGTGTGTCCAGCCTCCGGTCTCACTGGTGTTCGACAAAAAAGCAGCTCCAGAGTTTGTTGTCGCGTCCAGACTCCGGTATGTTTTCTCCGGTAAAAACGTCTTCTCACAGAACTGACAAACAAAGTTAACGGTTTAAATGTTTAAATCCGTTTACGGGCTTCTTTCTCTCTGTGCTCCTACAAACGTAGCCAATGACGACATACGTCAGTTAACTTTGGCAGAAAAACGCTGATTGGCTGGTACATTCTGGTCCGCCTAGCAACGGCCTCTGATTGGTCTTTAAATACATCCACTATAAAAACGGAGAGAAGCTTTAAGGTGCGTTCAAAGACTTCTTCTTCTGTCCTTGACTTCATTATAAAAAGTCCTGCATTGTGTTTGGAGCCAGACCACTTCCTCTTGTGAATGTGGTCTGACCTGGAGACACAAAGCTACAGTGAACCCACACTTCCTACAACAAATACCTTATATAAATTATAATATTTATCTTTCTTTTTCACATGTTAACTGTTACTGGAGAGTACTGCGTGTTAAAGTCAGATCAAATGTATTTATGGCATTTATGGTAAATCCTTAGGTATTTAAAGAAAACAGGGATTTGTTTTGAAAAGAATAAATTAATCTCTTAACCCCAAAACAAACAAAAGGCAAATAAACATATAGAGCAAATAAATAAATAACTATATAAGTAAAATGCTGACAGGTCAGCAGGACAGACAGAAACAGTTTGTTTTTCTTTTTAAAACAATGAGCAATATTTCCTCCATTATTATTTCTAACTTCATTACATTATTTCAACTTATTTATATCATTAAAATAATCTAATTTCATCTTGTGTTAGATTATATTCAGAGTTATTTTCATGTAAAGGTAAAATGTTTATTAGTGAACAAGGTGAAGGAACTGACTGTGACCAGCAGGGGGCACTGTGGTAACACCACTGTCTACACACACACACACTGTGATCTCTGTGTGTGTCCGAGCCAATTAGTGGCTGACAAGGTTAGACCAGAATAATTAACACACACACACACACACACACACACACACGGGTGGTGAGTGTGTGAATGTTTGTGTGAGGAAGTGTGTGTGTGTAAAGGTCAGAGGTCAGCAGTGGGAGGCGTGGTTACACAGCCTAACATCAGATTTCCTCTGAGGTTGTTGTGATTGGCAGGATTTAATAAAGGCAGGTAAATGTCTACAGAACAGCTGCCACATGTTGGCTGTAAAGACCTAAAGTTCACTTTACATCAGTTTCACAGATTTGGTTTAATTTGGTTCATTCTCCTGGAGACACTCGCTCTAAACCACAAACAAGTCTAAGAAGAAGACTCACCAACAGGAGCTGGTTCAGTCCTGACGCCTGAAACAGACAATCAATAACTACCTCAATAAAAACATGAAGAAAAAAAGTTTTTTTTTTTACCATAAAGTTTGACAGGTCTGTGAGGAGGAAACGTCGTCTGATCAATCGGGTGTTTTCATTGTTTGTGTGTT
>BRZM01001358.1:160571-203071 GCA_033238685.1 Lates japonicus | reverse complement strand
ATTGTCGAACTGACTTCGCAGTCTGCAGCGTACAGGCCTTTACACACCGAGGGCGTGACGAATGAATGACGTGAAAATGTGAAACATTTGACTGCTGGCGCCACAACGACCTCAGGCAGTCTATGATTGTTCTGCAAGAACTAATGTGCAAAGTTAAAGACTTTAAATTTACTTTTTGATTTTGTAAAGTAACGACGATACGACTACGTTCAGCCTTCTTCTCTGTAGTAACGTAATGGCGACTGAAGCTCATGGTATCGTAGCACAGTTTTAACAATCATGATCTCTGTCATCTCAGAATTATCAAACCAGTAACTTCCTGCTGTTTACATCATGTAAATCTGTTAGTTCTTTACACTCTGAGCTCTCTGCTGCCCTCTACAGGAATCCTCCAGTAACACGTGTTGTACATCGGAAAATAAGTGAACAATTACGTTCACGATGCAGACGGTTTGGTTAAAAAGCAAATGTATCTCCGACATGTTTCTCCCTGCTAGCAGTGTGCGATGACAGGAATCTTATCCTGGGAGTCGGGTTTGCTTCACTCTCTCCGGTCTCACAGCTGGACCGAGGCTCTCAGTTACCAGAGACTCACACTCTGAAAATAACGCACAACACACGCAAATCTGTGCGAGTCGACTCGTGTTCAGGCCTCTGCGGTTTCACATACAGACTAAGTGCTGACTGGCGTTCGGACGCCGGCTGTTTGCAGCACACACACTCCTCTCCAGCGCTGTGTACACAGACGGACTATTCATCTTTCCCCTCAGCAGCATCAATAAATGATGGCTGCTCTCTCTCTCTCCCTCTCTCTGTTTAAATATTCATCGGCAGCGCTGCTCGTCTCGCTCGCTAAACAGCCAGACGACACACACACACACTCATACACACACACTCACACTCACACTCACACACACACACACACACTGTGGTGCATTAGCAATTCAATCCGTCGTCTTCTGCATCAGCGCTCGACAGCCACACACACTACACAGACACACAATCACAGTTACACACTTATTATACACACACACAGTTATGGAAAAACACACAAACACACAGCGAAGACAAAAAGCCAGAGAAGCAAACAGCTGCGCTGAATGAAAGTGTGTGAGAGTGTGTGTTTGCCACTGAGGGTGGCGATGGCGATGAAACACAACGCTGCTGGATGCTTCGTTTATCGCTACTTAAAGGAACAGGCCGTACAAGAGATGAAGGGATGGACATACAGCGAGAGGTCCAGGATGTGCTTAGCCTAGCTTAGCACAAAGACTGGAAGCAAAGGGAAACTACTAGCCTAGCTCCATGAAAAGAAAAGAAAAATAAAACACACACACTTCCAAAAAAAAAAAAAAAAAAAAAAAAAAAACTTGTGCTTTCTGGCTGCAACTCACAAAACTGTAATAAATAAAATACTCCAATTTTACTGCAGGACTGAAAGCTTTTTTTAAAATAAACAATTGATAATGTTGGATAAATTGTAGCTAGCCGTTTGCACATAACAATGTTAGCATAGCATTAGTTATCTACTGCCAATCACGCATCAAGTCTGAGAAAACACTGAGGCTAGTGGCTAGGCTAGCCTGGACTACCACAAACAATGTAGATAACAGCACCATGTTGGATGCTAGATGTTTCTTGCTAGGTTGCTGTACTGTACAAAAACATACAAGAACTGGTTAGCTAATCAAAGCATGCATTACATTACATTTCAGCTACAAACCTCTAGCATAAAGTAGGACATGCTCGTTTTATTGCACTTATTCTTTGTGTTTAACATGAATTAGCTACAAAGAACCTGCATAAATGTTGATGTTTTTTTCATAACATTGAATAACTAGAATAATATCAGAAATGCTGCTTGTAGCTTTTTTGTATTTAGCATAACATCAATAGCTACGAATGGCTAAAGGAACATCAGCGTCTTTGTTTATGGTCTTTGATCAAACCTATTGGCCTCATGTTTTCAGTGTGAGCTCTGATACAAAGAGCTTCAGACTGTTTGAAGCAGTTTTGACTGTTTGTGTCGAGGTAAGTGACGTCGGTGATGTTGACACGAGGACGCAGCCGGTGTGTACGAGATGTAAAACACACACATCAACACACAGTCACAGCAGCTCCTGCTGGATGCTCTGTTTATCACGACGTAACCTCCAAACACACACACGGCTGCTTGAACCTCCCCGTGGACTCATTCATATTTCATTAGCACTCGCTCTCTCTTTTCCTTCACTACTCCTTCCTGTCGGCCCGCCGCTCGCTCACCTCGCTCTGTATTCATCTTTACCTCGTTCTCTCTCGTTCGCCATCTTAAAGGACATTTTTTTCTCTCTAATTAAGATCCTTTCGTTGCCATGGAGTTTCACAATAATGGTGTGTGTGTGTGTGTGTGTGTGTGTGTGTGTGTGTGTGTGTGTGTGTGTGTGTGTGTGTGTGTTCTCCATTGTTGGCTGGTCATTGAAAACCACGGAGCCAGAACACACAGGAAGGTTTCACTGAGATTAACCAATGTGTTGTCAATTTCAGGAACTAATCACTGATCAGTTTAATAGATCATCAATTATCCACGTTTCATCAGGAGTATTGATTTTATTATGGATTTTCTGCTTCCTGAAATAAATCTGTCAAATACACTAATCAACCAAGAATCAATAACTAACCAATCATCTGACCAAGTTATCACCAATCCACCAACTGATCAGAACTATCAAACCAACGGCTTCATCAATAACCACTTTATCACAACCCAATCAGTTTCACCTAACTACGATCAACTAGTGACCAGCTGATTCATAACGAACCAACAAACTCAAACCAACTAAACCAACATATAACCAACAATATACGTGTGTGTGTGTGTGTGTGTGTGTCGATGTCTTCACTCTCTCTCTTTTTCCTTTCGCTCGCCCAGACGCTTTTATCCTGTGTGTGTGTGTGTGTGTTTGTTTTGTGTGATGTGAGGAGAAAAGTGAATAATGTGTGAATGACTCATCCTCTCTCTCTCTCTCTCAGGATAAAAGGGTGTGGGCGATCGAAAGGGAAGAAGACAGGGTCGAGCGAGGACGTGCGAGGCCGACAGAGAGAGAGAGAGAGAGAGACACCCAGTATGAATGAATGGACTCTCTCTCTCTCATATTAGAGAAAAATAGTTTGTCCCAGTTTTTTGAGCAGAGACTGAGTCACCTTGTTTCACACTGAACGTCGTCTTCTTAAAGGACCACGCCGCAGTTTTTATATTGAACCTTAGCTACACCGCGGTCACATGACTTCAACGTCTCCACCACTAAGCTTCCAACTTAGCTAACATGCTAACTCACTTCCTGGTTGTAGGATCACTGAAGTATTTTGTGGAAAATAAGAACTGAAATGACGTTGATGTTTCGTCTCTGCAGACGTCCTGAAATAAACCTCCTCAGCACCAACACTCTGACAGAGAGAGGCCGGCCGTCCAATCAGAGGGATTTCATTTCCCATCAGACGTTTCACTGCGCTGACTTTAGAGTAACACACACACACACACACCACATGTTAAACTCTGAATAAAATGTAAATGAGCCTCCAATTACACAACTCAACTACTGAATGTAAACAGTCACTTACTGTCAGTTACTTCACTAAAGTAAGTGAAAGTAAATGAGTAAAATTAAAAATTTATCAGTGTGTCACCTGACATTTCCTGAAGAAACTGTTTTCTGTTGTTAATTTGAACCTGCTGAGTCTACATCAGCAAACAAAAGATAAAAAACTCAACAAAGGAAACAAACAGAATCAGTGAGAAAACAAACTCACCCAGCATCAGGAGAGAACTCCTCCTGTCAGCTGCTTCCTCCCAGGTGACGATGATCACCTGTTCAGACCGCAGGGCTCCGCCCACAGGACAGGTGGAGGTGTTTATTCGGACGAACCTCATTCAATCACTCTGCTTATTCTAACTCCACACGTGACCCTCAGGTAAAAAACACCTGCTGGAGTTTAAAGGTCAAAACCTCAACAAGCTGTGCACTGTAAAAAATTGGTTGTAAAAATCACAGTATAAAGTTACGGATTACCTGCGATGATGCTAGCTTGAATTTTTCTGTCTCCGTTAGCATTTGTCAAATGCCAAGAACTTATACCTTAAAAATTAATGAAGAGAGACAGCAAGCAATGCCAATAATTTAGCCTAGCTTTAACACTATCGTATAAACAGCCAGAAATAACAACAATAAACAAGCTGCGAGTCCTTGTAATCCCAATAAGCAAAATGTTACTACTAGCAATGCTAACGACTTTGTTGTAAACCTGATGCTAACAAGTTCAAAAAAGCTATTAGCCAATTAGGTAACAGCTAGTTAGCTATTACTTCACAGCATTAACAGATACCTGATAAGGAGAGAATAAAAAATACAGAGCAATCGACCGTAAGCATTAACAGTGCTAACAGATATAAAGCGACTGCTACCAATAATATCCAGTTAGCTGTGAACATTTGTGATGCAAACATTTGTAAAGAAAAGTAAGAGTTAGCTGCTTAACTGTGACCCTGAAGAATGCTAAACAGTAACAGTCTTGCTTACTGGCTAGCTGTGCTAATTTGTGAATTTAACTTAAATTTCTTTAGACATTTAGACATTTTCCTTCTTCCTTCGTATTTATTGGACAATAAATAGTTTGGTGACGAAAGCCAACAGGATGCTGAATACAAAATTACACACAAAAGTAACAACCTCCCAGACCAGAACCAACAATCTTATCACACAACAGAGACTGCATTGTATTTACACCAGACTGCATTTACAAAAACAAATTTAAGAACCAGTGATATCTGTACTTATAAATAAAAAAGACACATATTTACAGTATACATATAACACACACAATACTGTTACAGTCTCTCCACAAAGGATGCACTGTCCTTTCCGATGTGCAAATATGATGTTTGTTCATTTACAATATTTACATGTACACTTCAATTTTGTGTAAAATTGTTAATTTTCTTGATGGAATTCTGTCTTGTTGCTGAGGAATATTAGTCCAGCTGCAGTTCCAGTTTATGTTTAAACATCCACCGTTTGTCACGTCCTTGGTTGTGTCATGTTTCGTCATGACCTTGTTTTAACCCTGGCACCTTTCCCAACAACCTTCCCTTGCTCTTTCTTCACATCTCTCCGGACGGTACCTGCACCAACTTTCATCCCCAAGTCCCTGATGTGGACTCTGACATTGCCCAAGTTCCTTTGCCAGGCAGCATCCATCTTTATGGTTTTACCTCCCTGGGTATCACAGGAAGTAGCTTCTCTTTTTGGTGCTGTGCTGGTGCCACCTACTTTCTTTATTCCCTGGCGTTCCCACATGTTAGCATCAACTCTAGCATCTGGTTTCACAGGGGTGGTGATCGCAGCATTCTTACTTCTCAGACGCTGTGGTTCCCAAATGCTACCATCAACCGAAGGACCTGGGTTTATGGAATCCGGAACCCCACCAGTCTTACTCCCTGGATTTTGTCGTGTCCACACATTAGCTTCGACAGAATTTGCTGGATTAGCATTTCCAGTGCTCTTATTCCGCAGACGCTGAGGTTCTGACAGGGTAGGTTCAACTTTGATGTCAGAATTCACAGCGTTTCTACTTCGCAGTCGCTGGGGTTCCCACATGCTAGCACCAACTGTCACGTCAGATTTGGCAGCAGTGATTCCTGTGGTTTTACTTCCCTGCCGTTGTTGTTCCCAAACGCTAGAGTCCACCTTAATGTCTGGATTAGGAGAATTTGTGATCCCAGTTTTCTTACTTTGTTGTCGTTGTGGTTCCCACATGCTAGAGTCCATCTTTGAGTCCAAAGGAGCAGAATTAGCAATTCCAGTATCTTTACCGCGTTGTCGTTGTGGTTCCCACATGCTAGGGTCCATTTTTGAGTCCAGATGAGCAAAATTAGCAATTCCAGCATTTTTACTTCGTAATCTTTGCGGTTCCCACATGCTAGCTTTCATTGTCATGTTTGGTTTTGCCAGAGAAGGATCCACAACATTTTTACTTCCTTGACGTTGCTGATACATGGTAGTATCCGATTTCATTTCCATTTTAGCTGCTGGAGAAGAATATCCCAGAGTTTTAAAACCAAGACACTGTCCAGACTCTGTAGTCCTGGTTTTCAGTGTATTTCCCAGTTTAGCACCAGCCTCTGCTGCCCCCTGTCGCTGTGGTGGTAGTAATGGTGAAATAAGTTGTGGCGGTCTGGGTGAAAGTCTTACAGAGGGTCGTGGTGATGGTGATGGTGGCGGCGTTGGAGGTGGCGACGTTTTTAGCGAATCCCAGCGACTGTCTACGAACTCCAGGGAAGAGCCAAGCATGCCGGCCAGCTCAGGGGTGGCCTCCACCAGCTCCAGAGGGTCTTTGACGTCCGGCCTGAAGGAGGCCAGCTCCTGCTCGTCAGGACCCGTCAGGAGCTGCGACAGCGACGCCTGGCGGTAGAACTCGTCCTCGGGGATGGACTGCACGTTGAGCTGAGGGAAGAGGCGCCTGAAAGACCGAGACGTCATCCGAAGGCGACCTAAGACATCGGAGAGGAGGAGCCAGTTCCTCGGACTGGATGGGAAGAGGGAGATGGAGGAGGAAAAAGGAGGAGAGAGAAAACTGTTTTAATGACCCGAGAAGTTTGTTAATGATACGTCTTTTTGAAGGTTGACTCTGGCGTTTCTTTGACTCCAGGTCTTTAAATTAGATTTTTAAGGCAAGAATATTAAAACTGAAAAAAGAGATTTATGATTCTCCACTAGAAATGTTTTCTTGCCAGGGTGGAAAGGCTTTGAAACAGCTTTCAGATGTTCATCATGAGGGCAGATCATAAAGCTCCGTAAAGCTTTATGGTGGTAAACAGTCGACCTGAATAGTTAACCATCACCCAGGACTGATCGGCTGTAACTCAGCTGAGAGTAACAAGAAACAGTGTTTCAGACAAAACAAATGTCAGATTCTCTGAGGAAGGACTGCAGTTGTGTTTGATTATAGATTAAACTTATGGCAAATTTTTACATTTGGTTTATATAAATGTCAAGACGGAGGACGAGGGTGGAGGGAGGAAAAAAGGAGAGACAGCTTCTCTTTTATATATTCTGCTGTTGCAGCCGAAGACAGCCTCGACATCAATGGAGCTGTTATTGATTCACAATGTCTGTCAATGTGTGTGTGCAGACGAGTGTGTGTGAGCCAGTGTGTGCGCCAAGGGCAAAGGCTGCACACACACACACACACACACACACACACACACACACAGCAGTGGACAAGGCCACATGTTGCTTTAAAGCCAGTTGCTGCTGGAATGTTAAACAACCCTATGAATGGGTGTGTGTGTGTGAGTGTGTGTGTGTGTGTGTGTGTGTGTGTGTGTGCCCGTGTGTGTCCAGGAAGAGCCATTAATACTACATCAGACACGAGAGAGAAAGAGAGGGAGAGGAGGAGAAAAGAGAGAGGAGGAGAAAAGCGACAGGGGAGGAAGACGAAGTGGAAGCCAATTAGCTGCGTCGCCACGGCGATGCAAACCTCGTTAACGACCTCTCCGTCTGTCCTGCCTTTATCTCCCTCTCTTTCCATCTCCTCCACTGAGGAACTTTTCTCTCTCTCTCTCCCTCCTCCTCTATTCCCTTCTTTCTTTTCTAAGCTACTTTCCACCACCTTAATTGGTGTCTGAGTGTGTGTGTGTGTGTGTGTGTGTGTGTGTGTGAGTGTGTTAGTATGAGTGTGAAAGAGAGGGAGACGTGTTAGAACAACACTGAGAGAGAATGTGTGAGTGTGAAGGAGAAAAAAAACGAGTGAGAATGAGAAAAGACAAAGTGTTTGTAATTGCTGCTGTGGTCTTTGTTCGTCATTTTTCCTCTGTTTTATTTAACCTCCTGTTTTTAGCACTGTTTTATTTTAGTCTTTGATATTTTAGCTTCAGGGCCTTCAGTCCTTATTTAGTCCTGGTGTGTTTGGGTTTAGTCCTTTATCCACAGTTTGTCCTGGCCCTGGTTCCTTTAGTCCGTACCAGTTGGTGGCAGCAATGCACCAATTCACTGTTTGCCAACTGCCAATAAACCTCAGGAGAAGAAGCAGAGGTAAAGGTCTTTTCCTTCTGGAAGCGTTTTATTTGTGCCATTAGTTTGCTTGTGATCCAGCAGAGGGCGCTCTGTCAGCCTGACCTATTACATGACTGATCAGTAAACGAAGCTAAAGGATCCTGGTAGTTTGTCTCTGCCTCTTCAGATGTGCCGCTAACATCCACAGCAGGACCTCGAACTGTCTCACCAACATCCTAAAAATATGTCCACAACCACCGCGGTGGAGCTTCAGCTCCTGGATATTTGTGGACCAGTACTTTCCACTTTCTTGGTGTCACGCTGTTTGCAAAAACACCTTCTGTTGGAAGGAAATGTTTTCTCAAAACCTGTAGCCCCTCAAATACCGACTGACATCACTGGTTCTAAGTGTTGGACCAACAGTTCTGGCACCAGCAGAACTTTTTGTGGTGTGGAACTGGTTCTAGATGAGACACCAGCATCTAACTAACCGTTATCTAACTATGAGTTTTGATTTCTTTAGCACCAGGTTCCTTCAGTCCTGATTTGTGACTCACCCCTGTGACAGCGACACCTGGATGTTGTAGCAGGGGAGCAGCGGTCGGTCGGACAGCTCAAACTCGAACACCTCCCTTCTTGCACGTTGCTCCTCGTCCTCGTCCTCGTCTTCATCCTCTTCTTCCTCCTCCGGCCCTGGTGGGTCAGCCAGGATGTTGTACACTCCTCCCTCACTGGACGGCTCTGTTAGAACACAAAGAATCAACAACTGAACAAATGTCGAAGTACTTTAGTCCTACTTCCTTATTTAGCAGTAGTTCAGTTTCGATAGTTCTCAGTGGTTCATCAATAGTTCCTACAGTTCTATTTGGTCTTGTGGTACTTACTTTGATTTAGTGGTAGTCCTTTTAGTCATACCTGGTTTAGCAGTAGTTCCTTTCCTTTCTAATTGGTTTAGTTCCTTTAGTGCTAAATGGTTTAACAACAGTTCCTATTTGGTTTTGTGCAACTTCTTTTAGTCTTGGTTTAGAAATAGTTCAGTTGTTCTAGTTGGATTACGACTCTCTTTAGTCTTAACTGGTTTAGCAGTAGTTCCTTTAGTCTTGATTCTTCCGTTCAGGTAACACTAATTCAGCCCGACTGTGGCCAAAAAACGTCCAGCGTCAGGCCTGAATACGAACATCGTGACAACCTGTGATTTGGCATCTGGGACGGCCCGAAGAAAAGTCTAGCATGTTTTTTGTATTTTGAGTGCGACGATGTGCTCCTTCACGTTGGTCAGGGGCAAACTTGTAGCAAACCATGGCGGGAATTCATGGCGCTTCGATTGAATAACATGATAGTTGACCACCGTGAAAAACAAAAACATGATCTGATCCCAGCAGGATGACCTAACCCTGGTTCTTGTCTAAGCTCTATATGAATTGTGGGTTTCCTTCTTTTAATCCTAAATCATTCACATCTCTGTTAACAACTCTGCTGCTGCATGATTGTGTGTGTTTGTGTAGACAACACGCGCAGACTGCCGTAAAACTCCCCAGTAGATTCCTGGATATATAGAGCCTTCCCTGGAGGTCAGAGAGATAGTCTGCAGAGAGAAAGACAGGCAGAGAGTTAGCAGCTTCTGTGGTCGATCAAAGAGCCGACCAATCAGAGGATGAGGCATGAGATGAAACAATGGAAACACACACACACACACACACAGAGTGAAAGACGGGAAGAAGAAGATGAGTGTTTGTGTTCAGACGGTGCCGGCTCGTCGCCGCGGCGCTTGGCGCTGAATAGATGGATGCTGGCAGGAGTGTGTGTGTGTGTGTGTGTGTGTGTGTGTGTGTGTGTGTGAGTAAGCTGTTCTGGGATTCAGCAGCCAAGCCTCATTAAACCCCTCTGGAGAGAGAGAGGGAAAAAAAGAGAGATGGAGAGAGAGAGAGAACAAATACAGGCAGGGAATGGTAATCAGACAGGCTGGCGAGCGCACACACACACACACACACACTCACACACACACCTCAGACTCCATCGCTTTCCTCTCGACTCTCTTTCCTTCTTGTTTACGTTCCTCTCTCCTCTCGCTGTATCTGTTTCATTCAGCTTTATTTTTAATTTCCTGGAAACTTTCCTCATTTCCTAAAAACTAAGTCAAGTTTACGTGTTAATTACAAAGATATTTCCAAGAAGAGAGACTCAGTTTCTCGCACTAATTGTACAAGAAAATGTTCATTCATTCACTATTCCCTATATAATACCACCTGTCATTAAAGGTGGTTTGGGTAATCAGATTACAATCAGACAGAGCTTGACAACATGAAAGAACAGGTGCAGCTGCATCCAAGAAGCACTGAGGACAGCGTGTGATCTGATCGACCAAACCACCTCATCGAACACAAGTGGAAATGCAACTGTGCACGTAATCATGTGAAAACAGGAAACTATGTCTTACTTAAATGAGAAATAATAAATAAAAGACATAGAGAAGTGCTGTTAGCACTCTCAGTTTTCTTAAATTTACACATATTGTAAAAAAAAAATGGTGATGAATGGAATAAAAAAATAAGCAACGCAGGGAGAAAAAATGCAGTAAAATCTAAATATACAATAAAATAAAGGCTGCATGTTTTCTAAAAGATGAAAAGGCATCAATTTAAAATATCTAGTATCAGTCAGGTTCTACGATCAATCTGAGTCAACATCTCTCAACACTTTCTCTCGGCTCGTTTTACGACTCTGACGATTGTGTGTTAAAATCAGCAGCAGATAACGAGGAGGCAGCACACACACTTCCTCCCCCCTCCTCCCCCTCCCTCCTACCCTCCAGGAAGGTTTCCATGGCAGCGCTGTGGGTCATGTTGATTGGCCCTCGTCCGGAGTAGGAGGTGAGGGTGGGGTCGGCGCCGCAGGCCAGGAGGAAGCGCACCACCTCCACGTGATCGTTCTCCACGGCGTCGTGCAGCGGCCTGATGGGAAACAGGAAGCAGGAATGGATGGTGAAGTGTTCCTGTATCATTCATTATGGTCCAACAGATCAAATCAACAAAGACTTTGATAATCATCAATCATTTCTCTGTTTTACCATTTTAAACTGAATGTCTTTGGGTTTTGGACCATTGCTACAACAAAAGAGAACGTTTTCATGATGTCTGCTTGGACTCTGATGATTCATGTTTGGCATGTTTTTGCAGAATTAACAATTAATCAGAAAAATAATTCTATAATGACAAACAGTCAAGTTACAGTAAATATGGTCACAACCTCCCCATCTGAAAAGTTCAGTCACACAGTGAAGATTCGTCTATACGCCGACGATGCAGTTACTTTCACATAAAACCATTACACAGGACATGACCTCAGTGGAAGCTGCGGCTCAGTTTACATGATATTTTACTTCCTCATAGTTAACGCCTACAAGCAGTGGGATTCAAACTTCGTACACGTCGTATTTACACACAACTCGTACCTGGTTCCATCCTGAGCGCTGCAGTTGACGTCGGCTCCGTGCTCCACCAGGTGGCGTACGATCCCCAGCCAGCCTCGGGCACAGGCTTCGTGCAGGGCGCAGTACCCGGCGTTGTCTCGATGGTTGACGTCGCAGATCCGTCTCTCCAGACAGTACAGCACCACCTCCTGGACACAAGGAGACGTGGACAAACAATGAGATTGTGAAATAAATATTTAACAACAGCATGAAGCAACAGCAATGCAAAACATAATGTTAGAGATCTTTTAAGAGAGGTAGGCATGGCCATAATTAATCAACGATCGATTATTGATCACCAAAAATTTAGTCTATCACGTGGAATTTAATTGATGCCAAGAATACTGACCTATGTTCGAGCTGTCGAAGGTAAACATGAAGCAGAGAAGGAGAAGTTTGATGTGGGAACATTTCCAGCTCAGAAATAACGAAGCTCACTGTGAACACTGCCGGTGATAACTTGTTTGTATTGTGTCTAAAGCCTGTCAGTTGTGTTTGTGTTGAGCATCTTAGCTTTGGTTTTATTTTACTTATTTATTTTAATTATGTCTCCATTTTTGAGGTATGTAATGAAAAACACAGAACAAGGACGAGACACATCTCTGGAAAATCAACAATTCCACCTTAAGAAAAGGAAACGAGTAGACGATGGCCTCAGAGAAATATAATGAAACCTCCACCCTCTCTTTTTCTGCTCTCGAAATGATTGCGCCTTGAAAAAAAACTTGGGGTGTGTGTGTGTGTGTGTGCGCTGTGATGGATGACGGCTTCATTTGCAAACTGAGCTCGTTAGCTTCAGCTGCACCTCAGCGAGAGAGAGAGAGGCAGGGTGACACTCCTGACAAAAGCCATCACACTGTGCATGAAATATTCAGCCTGTGTGGTTTCGACAAATGCCTGCACACACACACACACACACACACACACACACACACACACACACACACACAGTTTCCTGCCTCCAAATGATTTTCAAGTGTCGACTGAATTTAAATAAAGGATGTCTGTGCTGTAACTTCGGTGTCATGGTGTTTGTCTCCACCTGATGATACCTGTCATGAGACCTGTTGCAGGGACGGGTTCAACCTCTGGGGAGCAGGAATGACAGGAGAGACTGAGGTCCTGATTTTAGTGCAGGTAACGTCGGAAGCACAGGTGTTACACAAAAAACCTTCAGGGTGAAATCTGGGTTTTCTTTAGTGTGAAAAGTCTGTTCAGAATCTGATTCGTTATTTGTCAGCGTTTTTGCGAGTTGAGCTGTTGCTAACGCTAGCTCAGTGGATAACTTCTGACGACTAAAATCTTTCAATTGGTTAAAAACAACCATGATCTAAAACATGTATCTTAAAATTGAGGCTTAAGACTGAATTAAAAAATCAGTTATGTTTCTTTTCAAATTAAAAATAACCCCCCTGCTTGTGCAGGAATTTAGTTTCTGCTTGTAAACTTTGCTGCAGATTTCTCCTCAGAAAAACTGATGTATTCTTCCAGTGAAATTAGATTTCTCCTCTGGGTCAAATGAAGTTTTCCGTCAGTACGAAATTAAAACTTTCTGCTGCATAAAAAGTTTAGAGAGGAGTTAAAAATGTGTGTGAACTGAAATTTAAAATTACTTTTGTTTTCAGATTGAAAGGAGCTTTCTCATCAGAATTAAATGTAGGTGGGTGAAATAATATATTTCTTGTTTGGTGGAAATCAGATTGGATTTTATTTTTGGAAAGTTGTAATTTCCCAACAAGTTTTTAGGAAGAATTGGATAAAAACAGCTGCTCAGGACGTTCACAGGTCCAGGAAACAACACGAATCAGAAATAATGTTGTCATTTAAAGGACAAAACAAAAAAGAAACAGAAGAGGAGAAATGAAACTTTGCTGTGATTCTGCAGAAATGTGTGTTTATGTGTTTAAATGACGATGTGAAGCCGACTTTGCTTTTAGGGACAAAACAATCAAACCAGAGAGAGAGAGCGCTGAGCCGAGGGCTAATTAAATTAAAGAAAAGAGAGAGAGAGGATGTGAACTGAGTCTCTTTCTAATCTTTTTCATCTGAAAGTGAGGGATTAAAGTTCAAGGAAGACGAGAGGAGGAGGAGGAGGAGGAGGAGGAGGAGTGTGTGTGTTAATGATATCCGCTCAGAAAAACAGCGAGCGAGGCAGAACAATAAAGGAGAGAATGAGCTCAGCAGAGGAGGACGAGGAGGAGGGATGAAGACGCTCAGCTTCATTTCCATGTAAATTTCTAACGTTCAAAATGTCAAACTGGAGTCTGCAGGAAGACACGACTTCATAAAGCCAGGGTTAGACATCAAAAATACAAACCACGAGTAAATATTTAAAAATGCACAGTTGCTGGAGAAAATAAACTTTAGAGTTTCGACGTGTAAAGATCGCAGAGTTATAAAGGAGTTATAAAGACAACTCCTTCATCTTAAAGTCAGGTCAGAGTATCAGTGTTTTTTTAGATGTACACAGTCTCGCGACAGTTGCAGGGATGCTAGCAGCTCTGACACTGTTACAGACTTTTCTGTTTCATGTTGTTGCTGCTCAGGAGTTCGACTTGAACGTACGAGAAAGAGCAGTTTCTGTCAGGAGGAGTTCCACAGGGCTCCGTCTTAGGTCCTCTGTTAGTGTTCTTCTTTTCTTTGTTTTAGTGACGATTAGAGTGATGATAAATGCTGCATAAAATAAATAAACTGTTACCCATAATTCCTCACCTGGTCTGTACCCTGTGTGTGCGTTTGTGTGTCGTTACCTCGTATCCCAGGCGGGCGGCGCGCTGCAGCAGCGTCTCTCCGGCGTTTTTGTTCACGATGAGCCGGCGCACCTCTGGAGGGACGGGCCGGGCAGAGAGCGGGTTCTGTGGAGAGGGAGGTCGACGGCCGGGCGAGCGAGACGGGTCAGACGGAGAAACCTGTGTGTGTGTGTGTGTGTGTGGACACAGAGAGACATTTAAAGTGATTAGCATGCGCTCAAGGATTGGTTGTGTTTCCCTCAAAGCAATTAAACACACACACACAAAAACAGGCGCAGCGCTCCTTCTACATCTATCACTGTCAGATGTTTTCACTGAAACACACAAACACACTATACACACACACACACACACACACACACACACACACACACACACTCAGCCCTAGTTTTTCAGGCTCGGTTGAAAATAGCGCTGTCACCACCTCTGCTCTCACGACTCCTTTTGTGCGGTTTTTGTTGTGTGTGTGTGTGTGTGCTAATGTGTGTTTTCTTTTAGTGTGTGAGTGTGTGTGTGTGTGTGTGTGTGTAAAGCCTGAGGCTGATGACAGAAAGCTCAGGAGGAGAGGACGGGAGAGGAGGAAGAGGAAGAGGAGGAGGATTCGTCTTAAAGTAAAAGATAGAGCGAGGGAGAAAAGAATTAGGATCCTCTCTCTCTCTCTCTGTCTCCTCACTGTCTGCATGCCTCGCTCGCCCCTCTCTCCCACTTCTCTCCTTCATGTTTCTCCTCTTTATCTTGTTTCCTCAAGCGTGTTGTTTCATGTTGTTGCTGCTCAGATGAAACTCTGACTCTAACGTACGAGACAGTTTCTGTCTGTGTGGAGTTCCACAGGGCTCCGGTTCAGGTCCTCTCTTATTTCCTTTATGTTTCTTCTCACTGAGCTCGTTTTCTACAAAAATACTTCATCTGTTGTTGTTTACATCCACCTGGTCACTGGAGTTAGGGTCACCTTTCCAACATTAGAGCTGGGGGGGTTACCGGTTCAGACGAGAAAAATTAGGCCGATGTTTCCTCGTAATGTTACTAAGGCTTCACGTTTTGATGCAATTAGTTCTGGTTCCACATCACAATATTACGAGCAAACTAAAGAGCTACATTCTGACGTAAATAAAGTATAAAGTTTCAACATTTTTACACGTTTTTCAAGTTGACTTTTGATTTTGTTATCGGACCAAATTCCAGCTAAATATTTTGCCTCCTCTCCCCATTTTTACTTCTCTTCCTGTTATTTTTCTTCTATTGTTTAATGTGTGACGAGCCTCAACTTCCTGTAATACAGAGCTGCAGCTACTATCATCCTTCTTGTTATTTATTGTTTTATTTACGGATATTACTTGGTTTACATACTGGTTTTATGTTGTGTTGGTTTGTATTTTTCTTTTTAAGGCACCACAATGACAACAAAGCTTCCTTATGTCCTTATGTTTGCACAGGAAATTAACAATGTGTATTGATTTTACATTCAGAAGTCCCTTCACATTTCTGTCATTTTAACACATCTCGTTCTAAATTGGTGCAAATTTTAAAACATTTAAATTTCATGTTTTTCTGAACTGATGCAAAATAAATATTTTCTAAACGAGGAAAATCAAGAGCAGGTAGAGACGCATGAAAATCTGCATCGCTGAGCTGCTGACGCCACGGCAACAGCCTCTGCCGCTTAGCAGCCAGACAGCGTGTGCGTGTTAATGTGTGTGAGTGTGTGTGTGAGTGTGTGTGTCTGTCAAACGAAGCCGCTCGCCGCCACGCATCGGCAAACAGGATGCGAGCTTTGCCCTGGAGGTGTGTGTGTGTGTGTGTGTTTTGGTGTGTGTGTGTGTGTTTTCTAGCGCAGCAGACTCAAACAAGGAGGAGGAGGGTCGAGCGAAAAAAGAGAGAGAGCGTGAGAGACAGACAGTGTGTGTGTTTTTGTGCGTCCTCGCTGCCCGGAGGAAATCTCCGGTGCAGCAGCTGTCAAAACGGCACAAGCCACCGACACACACACACACACACTCACACACAATACATGTGGAGAATATTATTCTTCCTCCATAACCTTCAATCACTCCATCCCTCCCTCCTTCCCTCGTTCACTCCCTCACTCTCTCCTTCACTTTAATCTGCAGTGAATTGAATTACACACACACACACACACACACACACACACCGTCCCTGCTGAGTTTTCCCAGCGAGCTCCAATCAGGACGATAATTACAACGATTAACAGAGAGAGAAAAAGAAAAGAGAGGAGGAAAAACAGAGGAAAAGACGAAAACTTGAGGAATATAAACGCACTGATTGTGGGTCTGTGTCGCACAATATTTCAGAACACAAAATAAACCTGACAGTGTTTTAGCTAGAGGTGAAAAACTGTCTGAGATTGTTGAGTCTCAGTGTGTTTGAGTTGGAGCTGAAACCTCTTTAATTTTACTGTAGTACTTTAGTCTGGTCCTGGTCTCGAGTTCAGACTTTTCACTTCGACTCGTCTCAGTCACCAGGGAAATTGACCTGGACTTTGTGGGTGTTTTGACCTGGACTTGGTGTCGAACTTGCTGGTGATCAGACTCAGATTTGTTTCAGTTTTAATGACGTTTTGACTTTGACTCGTCATCTTTTAACTTTGACTACGACTCAGTCTCAGAACTAGAAGCAAAACACTTGCCTGCTGGAGACTCGGATGGGTTGGGGCTAGCTGGTTAGCATGCTAACTACAGTAGAAGAAAAGAAGTGATAAACGTAGAAGCACAACATTGGTGTTGCTTGGTGGGTAAAGGAATAAAGTTTGATGTTAGACCCACTGGTGAGTAAACACCTACCAATGCCAATGTTAGCTATGTCGCGATAGCAAAAACTTCCATATAGCACCTTTAAGCACAGGAACAATGCGCACTGTTATATAACTATACAACAGCAGTATCTGTCTGCGATCTTTCCTCCTCTACTGGAGTACCACAGGGCTCTGTGTTAGGTCCTGTTTCTTTATTGTTGTTTTTACTGCTTTATGGCAACATCGGCTTTATAGTATGACTAAAACAAGAGCATTCATTTAAGGCGACAGAGGACACGTCAGATTTGAAGCTTTTAGTTTTTACTTTGTGAGTTTGAGCTTCTGGAGACGGTTTGTATCTAAAGGTCTGAATGTCTATTAATATTTTCACCTTTTCCTGTTTCCTCTTGTCATCCTCCAGCACATGAGAAAAACAAGCACTCCCGACCACCTCACCCTCCCTCCCCCCTGCCGGGGCGTCTGCGTGGGTGTTGGAGCTTGTGGGTTTTTGAGTCATGCTGAGTCACATCATTTGCATGTGTTTACACGTCTGCCTCAAACTAAACAAGAAAACAAGCGCTCTCATACTCAGTCTCTGCACATATGGGAGTGTTTGAGGTGTGTTCTCCCTGCCAGTCTAAATCTGAGGCGGCCTGTTTGATTCTCAGTTTTCTAACCACCTTAAAAGTGAAATGAAAAACTACTCATGTTGATTATTAAGCACTGATATTAATAATTATATTTGAGGAAAGGTGCTGACATAACAGGAATAAACAAAGCTGAACAAGTGCACAGACTTTCATTATATGCCGATGACATCTTCCTCTTTCTGTCAGATTCCCACAACTTCATTCATAACTCACTCAGAAATATTTCACATTTTGCAAAGATACAAGTCTGTCAAATAAAGTCTGATTGACTTTTCTGTCTCTTGGGTATTTTAAAGGAGCTATTTGTAAGTTTTCTCTGCAGTAAAATGTAGCTTCTTGTCAGGAGTGGGTGATGCTAATGGTCTCTGACAAGAGCTTGAGCTGTTGTTGCATTTACAACATAAGAGGTTAGACTATATCAGCTATGTCTTCAGGGCAGTCTGGACGCTACAATGAGACGCTATCGGAAAGTGACGGGACAGGTCGGGGCTAGCTGGGTAGCATGCTAACTTCAGTAGAGGAAATTGATAGAACTACAAGCAAAGCATTGGCGTTGCTCACAACGTTTTCTTCTTCACTGGTGAGTAAACAGCTGCTAATGCTAACGTTGGCTATGTAGTGATAGCATAAACTTATGGTGCGTTCCATTTAACTGTTCTAAAAAAAACAACAACATTAAACCCAATTCAAACGTGTCTTGGACTCGCCATCTTGAGGGTTGCTCCGACTTTCCGAGTTAGAAATCGGACCTCGGGGCGTTCAGTTGAAAATTCTGACCAGGAACTCAGAAAGTCCGACTTCCAACTGGAAGGCATCATTACGTACAACAGCTTTAAGTGCAGTCGAGAACAATATGCGTTTCAAAAGATCCTCAGAAAACCAAAAGCAAGCGCTCCTCACTCACCTTCCCATTCCTCTCCTCATCGCCGTTGCTCCCTCCTTCCTATCTCTCCTCCTCCCTCGCCGTCTCCCCTCCCGTGTGCTTCGTCTTGCAGGGACGCTTGCCCTTCGGCTTGTCGAGGTCGTCGTCGTGGCAGCGGAAGTGATGGGCGTCGGGTGAGGAGGGAGGAGGAAGAGGAGGTAAGGACGGGAGGAAGGGGGAGACCCTGTGGCTCTCCCTCAGCTTCTGATGTTTGTCCTGGAGGCGGGAGGAGGAGGAGGTGAGGGCGGAGAAGGACATGGGGCTGGTTGCCGGGGGCTGGGTTGCATGGTTGCCGGGGAGGTGGGCGGGAGGAGGGCGGGGCCATGTGGAAAACTGAAAGAAACGCAGAGAGAAGAAGAAAAGAAGACAGCGCCAGACGTCCTCAGGCTGAAATATTATTTTTGGTTAAACTCAACGTTGTTGGTGGAAATGAAAAGTCAGTCACGGCAAGAAAACTGTGTCACTGTGGAAACGTCATCGCTATGAGTAAACGGATGTTTTCAGGCTGAGTAAAAATATCACTGGTGTTGGATGTGATGGAAACACTGACTCCAGAAGAGGGAGGATGATAAACATCAGCAACACTGACACACAGTGTTATATTAAACAGCTGAGGCTGATGGGAATCTTTGGAATCAGAGCACTATCAGAAACATCTCTATATATCACTACCAGACTCCATTGACAAAAACACTGATTTTACTGGGAGCTGCTGGAATACCACTGCCTCCATCTGTTAGTGTGTCTGTACACAAAAATTTCTAGTGGTGGAAGAAGTAATCAGATACTTTACTGAAGTAAAGTACCACACAAAAGCCTGTGAATACTCATTCATCCAGGTCATAGTTATTCTGAAGGAAATTTGTTTAAAAGCAACTGGACTTAATGTTGTCTAGGAAGACGTTTCACCTCTCATCCAAGAGGTTTACCGTTCGTGTTCGCATTCGACCAGGCTGGTAGTGATATATAGAGATGTTTCTGTTCTGTCTCTGTAGGAATCCTGTCATCATGTTGTCAGACACTGAGAATAATAATCTGAGTCTGTCAGTGAACTTTAGTGGACGGACTTCGACGTGCACAGTTGTCTATTGGATTAACCCAAATTAAAATATACAGATTTATCCTTTAACAGCAGCTGAACTCTCTGTGATCTGCTCCTGGTGTCAGTGTATCACTGATGTTCAGACAGCTCTCAGTGTTTCACTGTGATACTGAGGGAAAGTTAAAAACAGGAGGATTCAGAATGAAGTTCTGCATTAGAAGGAGCACCTTTATTCTATGGTTCATACACAGATTCAAAGACATTTATCCTCAATGGACATTTAATGTGTTGACATCTTTGGAAACACTGAATCAGAAAATCTGTGTTTCATGTCTGTGAGTTCAGATGTGACTGAGTTAGGACTCAGTTTTAATGATTCACGCTACGTTCTGCTGATTATTAATCGTTAATGTCTGTTCAGGAATTAGCACCAGAATTTACCTCAGTGAAAAAAAACACCTGAACTAACGATCTTAAACTTTTCGTGCAGCTTTCTCTCCCTCCTCCATCCCTCTCTCCCTCCCTCTCCCTCCTCTCCTCTCTCTCCCTCTCCATCCCTCTCCTTCTCTCTCTCCCTCCTCCATCCCTCCCTTCTCTCCCTCCTTCATCCCTCTCTCTCTCCTCTCTCTCTCCTCTCTCTCTCCCTCCTCCTCCCTCCTTCTCTCTCCTCCTTCATCCCTCCTTTCTCCCTCCCTCTCTCCCTCCTTCCCTCCTCTCTCTCCCTCCATCCCTCTCTCCTTTCTCTCTCCTCCTTCATCCCCCTCCTTCTCTCCCCTCCTCCATCCCTCTCTCTCTTCTCTCCTCCTCCTCCTCCCTCCTCTGTCCTTCAGCAGGGGACGAGTTAGATAATAAGAGACAGAGACAGAGAGAGAGAGAGAGAGAGGAACAAGAAAACACAGCCTCGCTTGAGTGGAGCAGCAAGTGAGCGGGCGTGCGAGCGGGCGAACGAGGTAGCAGATAGTGGGGGAGGGGAGGAGAGAGAGAGAGAGTTTTCTGTTTTCCATTGCAGACGCCTGCAGGAAACACACACACAGAAAAACACACACATGCTGCGATTTCACACACACACACACACACACACACACACACGAAAACCACAGAGAAATGTGTAAATGCAGTGACGTACACACACACACACACAAAGAGCCAGAGGTTGTTTCTGAGAGCCGGTGGGGAGTCACGCTGCTTCCATCTGCTGAATTATTTATCAGCCTGGACACACACTCACACACACACACACACACAGATGTTGTGTACACCTACACACTCATTCTCCATGAACAGGATTAACACGTACAGCACATAATGAAGGTGTGTGTGTGTGTGAAGCTACTTAACGGGAATTTATTATTTACTGGATGCAGTTTCACACACACACACACACACACACAGGTTTCGTTAAGTGTGTGTCCCTCTGGGCGTGTCGCAGTAAAACAGCTTCTCGTTTCACCTCTAATCATCAAACTGCAGCGTTTATTGTTTTGTCAACCGTGACATCACCATCAGCTGGTGTTCTTGGCCACGCCCACCTGTCAATCAAACGGTGCATTCAGGTCTGTTTGCGTTCAGACGCGTTAATCGCAGCACAGCAGCTAAAAAAATCCCGACAGACGTCCGTGGTACAAGAGACGTCTGAAGTCTTGTCAGAAAACGTCTAATGTTGAAAGAATTTTAAAGAATTTTTAAATTGCACAGCACAAAAACTTTTAGCTAACGCACTGGGCGAGTAATTTCCATTCAGCTGACTGGTCGCTAACTTTTTAGTCCAGTTCTATTGATACGTTGAAAATCGTGGTTATGAAGGAATATATGAAAATGTTCTCACTTTAATTTTCTCACAGTTTTACGACAGGTGAAGTTCACTGTTAGTTTTACAAAGTCTTGGTCATGGTCACAACTCTGCTGACAATGGCATCGGCTCTGCGTCGCTGCTACGCTACGCTGCCCAGCTAAGGCGCATAATCGCTGGTCCTAGCTAGTTTCACTTTGCCTAGCTTGGAAGGTGAAATCAGACAACCTTAGCTAGTTTTTTTAGCTATGTTTGAGTGGCACAGAAAATGACATAGCTTATATCAGGTGTACGTGCTTTTACCAGCCGGTGTTAAAGCTAGCTAGCTCACCTAGCTAGAAAGAGAAGAGGAAGCTGCAGCATCTTGAAAACAGGAGAAACTCTGCGGTCGTGTCGTCGTGATTCAACAAGGATATGGAAGTCAGGTTTGGATTTAACTGGATTAGTTTGTTCTGAGTTAAAGTGAATCTGACGTCCTGAAGAGAACATGTGGAGACTGCAGCTCTGAGCTCGATAAACAGAGTAGGAGGAGGAGGAAGAGCCTGCTAACACACTCCCTATGCATTACTGTGTGTGTGTGACAGCTCCATCTGGGAGATGTTAGACGGCTATTAGCACGCCACGGGGCCGCAACGGGTTCATACACACACACACACACACACATCGGCGGTGTTATTCTACTCGTGTGCTCCGACAATCACAGAGAGGAAAAAGAGAGGAGAGGGGGAGGAGGAGGAAATGGAGAGGTGGAGGACTGATGACAGCACAGAGACGGAGAGAGAGAGGTTTTCTGCTCTGGACTCACAGCGCTGCCCTTCAGAATAAAAGCCTTCCTGAAAAAAGAGGAAGGGGGTTTAATGATCCTCGATGGGTCTAATTAATCCATGATCAATTACTGATCTAATTTAATCATTCTCACAAATTCACAAACTGCAAAAGGTCTTAAAGACTCATCAAGTACACCATCATTAAATTCTAAGATAATTACATCTTAAACAACGTAGTTTGTTAAAGTGTTGGTTTTACCTTCCGGTCCGCCCTCACAAACGCAGGGTCACTCCAGCCTCCGTTGACCTCTGACCTTGCCCTGACGCCCGGGACGTCCATCCTGAACTTCCTGTTGACCTCTGCCGACCTCTCGCCGGACGGCAGCCATTGGCCGAGCTCCCCGGGAGGCGGGCTTGTTGAGCCGGAGGCCGCTCTCAGCTCGACGTAAAACCTTCAGCTTCTGACGCCGCCCAGCCGCCGGTCTGCCAGACGAAAACAATAAACGACTTAAACAGCCGTAGATTTGCTTATTACCGGGTTCAGTAATCACCTCAGTTGAAGACGCCGAGCTCTTACCGTTTGTTAACTTGGTTTTCTTGTTTCCTCGTCCGGTCCTCCTCCTCCTCTCTGCCTCCTCTCCTCCTCCTCCCTCTCTTCAGCCGCTGCTGATGATGCTGCTCTGGTGGAAAGGTTCCAGACTGAAAAATGCGCCCGTTTTCTCCAACCGGCTGGGATTCAACCACCAAGCGAGGAGGTCGGCAGGCAGCTTCCCTGAAGAGTTTCATGTGGGAGGAACCTTTGTTGTTGTTGTGGTTCTGCCTTTCCTCTTTCTTCCTCTCCTCCTGTAGACCTCCTTCTTCTCCCTCTTCGTTCTTCTCCTCCTCTGCAGAGCGGTCATCCTTTTCTCGCAGGACGGGGAGGTTGTCGGAGTGGCGGCACAGCGGCAGGACGGGGAGGTGGCTGTGAGGACAGAGCCGAGGACCCGACGAGAAAAACAATCTGTGTAAATTTAGAAATAAAAATCTTCATCGATTTGTTGAAAGGAATCACCTGGTGCAGACGAAAGGACTTTCTGTTCATCCACCTTCTTTTCAGACTGTTGCTGTGGACGTTTCAGGGCTGTACCGACAGATTTGGGTGTCTAACACGACGACCGACTAATTCGTGACAGATAGAGACACAGAGGCCAATAACAACTTATTATAAATCTGTCTGACCTTTCTCTCTAGCCTCAACAGGTTATTACTGCCGCCTCCACTCCTGTGACCTCAGCCATAACACTGCAGCGCCAATAATTTCTGGCCGACTGATATTTTTGAGTCGAATCTGGGACTTCCAACTGATGCATCGACAGTTTAGGGTCAGCCTCACCTTGACCTTAACGCCACTCACACGCCCAGTAAAGAAAAATCACCTTAAACTCACAGATTACACACAAACATCTATAATCTCAGTGGACGCAGCCATCGCCCATTTTCCCTTTAAACCGAGGCTTCATCCTGAAACTAAAATCTAACGAGTTGTGTTGTGGGACGCTTTTTGTCCCCAGAAGAGATCGAGTCCCCACAGTGTAATAAAAGTAGACTTCTCTCTCTCTCTCTGTGTCTCTCTCTCTACCTCTGTCTGACGTCAGCAGCCGGTTAGATCAAAGACAGTCGGCCTCCCTCTCTCTGTGTCTCTCTCTCTCACTTCTCTCCCCACCTCTGTGTCCTCCCACCTCTCTCTCTCCTGTGTCTCTCCCGCCTCTGCTGTGTCCTCATCTCCCTGTGCCCCGCCTCTCCTGTGTCCTCATCTCCTGTGCCCGCCTCTCCTGTGTCCTCATCTCCTGTGCCCGCCTCTCCTGCGTCCTCATCTCCTGTGCCCGTCCTCTCCTGTGTCCTCCCCCACCTGTCCTCCCCACCTCTCCTCACCCTCTCTCCACCTCTCACCTCCTCTCTGTGTGTGTCTCTCTTTCTCTCACCTCCCCACCTCTCTCTCTCTCACCCCCCCTCCCCCCTCCTCACCTCTCTCCCTCACCTCTCTCTGTGTCTCTCTCCCACCTCTGTGTCTCTCTCTCTCTCCACTCTCTCCAGTCTCTCTCCATCTTCTTTATGTCTCTAGCTCATTTTTCCCATCTTCACATTTTCACTTCTCTTTCTTGTCCTTTTTTTTCCCTCCATCAGTCCTTCTTCTTCTTCTTCTTCCTTCTTCTTCTTCTTCTTCTTCTTTATAACACTTATATCCCCCCGTCTCTGGCTGACTAATTTGTCCTCATCGGTGCGTCCCGCGGCTCCCTGGTCATGTTTCACGCTACCATGGCACCCATTATCAAAGCCCATCGCCATGGCAACATTGTCGACGTTAGCGCTGCAACTTAGGCCGCTGCTTAACACACACACACACACAAGATAAATTCCACTATACAGTAGGCTGCCGACGTGCTCTTAAGAAACTGTTCAGTTCTAGCAAGTTTATTATATACAATTATTTCCCTTTGTTTATAAAACATCCAGAATATTTTCTACATCAGATATACCCAGCTCAACCCTCCAGATCAGAAACCTTGTTGTTCGCACTTTGCGATGTTTTCACATTACATCAAAAACACGGGTCTTATGTGTTGTGTTTCCTGTTGTCACAGTAATTACGCCTCTCTGAAACTCCGCTACACCACCTTAGCTTCGATGCTAATGTTGATAGCAGTATATTGCTACATTTTAGAGACAATGGTGCTGCAGCTGCATTTCAAATATTTCACTTTCTGACTGTCCGGATATATTGAGGCAGATTATTTGTAAAGTTCTGGAAATTGCAAACACAAGAAGCACTTAGCCATCTGAGGAATCACATTTTAAGTGAATGAATAAAGGAACACACTGACAAATGTATTTTATGCTTAGCTGTTGCTAACTGTAGCTTATTCTTATTCGAACTGAGCAGTTTTTATTTAGGCAAGAGCCAACAACATCTGTGCGCTTATGGTGCCAGATCACAGCCGAGTAAAAGGACATTCAGCCGCACCGGTTCAGTTCAAATGGAACATTGAGAATTTTAATTCAACTGTCGCTGTTCTCAGACCTTACGCCAGAAGACTTCTAACTTTAAATGTTCTGAACTTAAAACTTGCAAATTGCTAAATGCAAATTTATTGATGCTAACTTAATATAAAGAGAATATAATCTAACGTCTGTTTGTGCGTCTGAATTCTGTGTCACATTTGGTTTCCTAGAGAAAACGAGGGAAAATATGTTCGGCTTTCAGCGAGCGAGGTGCACTGAGAGTTCAAGTGTGTGTGTGAGTGAGTGTGTGGGAGTGTGTGTGAGTGTGTGTGTGTGTGTGTGGGAGTGAGTGTGGAGTGAGTGTGTGTGTGTCCCACTCACACTACACAAAAAGAGAGAGAAAGAGACAAAGAGTGAGCGACTGCCGAGTGAGATCAACAAAAAATAAAACGTGTTTTCACTGCCCTGTGAAACTGAGTGTGTGTCTTTGTGTGTGTGTGTGTGTGTGTGTGTGTGAGTGTGCACGTCATCCCAGTACTCTCTGGAAATCCTTCCACTTCCCGGTGCCTCGAGTAGCGGCTGCAGAGGAGTTCTTCCTCCTCCTCCTCCTCCCTGCCTTCTCACTCTGCTGGCAGCGCTCCCACCCTCTTCCTCCTCCTCCCTCTTCTTCTCCCCCTCCTCCCTCCTCCTCCACTCCTCCCTCCCTCCGTCTCCCCGCTGGCCGCCTCAGCTCTTCCTCTGTTGCCACCGCTGCTGCTGCTGCTGCTGCTGTCATCCTCTTCTTCCTCCTCCTCCTCTTCTTCTTCTCCTCGTCCTCCTTCTTCTCCTTCAGCTCCAGCTCAGAGAAGCGCAGCATTGTCGCTGGAGAGAAGATGGAAAAAAAGCATGAATACATCAGCGAGAACAAACCTCGTTGTTTTACCCATGAGTCATGTCTGAAATACAGACGGAAAGTGCTGCAAAATCTGTGTTTCATTTCTAACTTTTTGGAGAAACAGGGAGGCACAGGAGACATCTGCCAGACTGCTTTTCATTGTCTTTATTTATCTTGTTGTGTTCATGACTGAGCAGATAAAACCAGTGAAACCAGTGATATAAAGATGTTTCGATCTTCCTCTTTAATAAAAAAAAGCTCTGTCTCTGTAGGAATCCTATCATCATGTTGTTGTATCGTTGCATCAACAATCTGAGTCGGTCAGTGGTAAAAAACAAGAACTGTAGTGACGGATTCTTGACGTGATGAAGTTGTCCACTGGCTCACACTGTGGCAGCTGTTCACGGTGATCAATACTGTAATCGATTTTCACAAAGATTTTTTGTCCCTGTCAATCATTTACACCAAAAACATGGAGAAAATAAAGTTCAAAAACGACTGTGGTTAATACTTAAGACCACAAACAGCCGAAAACCATGTCCAACACAAAACCAACTGAAGGCATTCAACTGACTCCTGAAGGTCACTTAGGAAGCTTGATGCATACACTGTACAAACAAGACTTTACTGATGTGGATAAAACATTCAGACAGTGATCCCCGTGGTTGATATTTGGCCGATTGTTCTTCAAACAAAAGTATTTAAAAGTGCTATCACCACCTTCCCTGGTTGGACTTTCTGTTTCACATCTAAGAGCAGCTGTCAGCCAGAGGTGAGTGTGTTTAGTTATTTTCTCTGGCAGCCAGAGTTTCAGGACGCTTCCAGGTTTCACTGCTCCCACAAACGCACCACAAAATACAAACTTTCAAAACTCACTCAGTGACCCCGGACGCTGCTGCCATGCTTTCAAAGAGAATAAATACTCTCTGCTGGCGCTTCCAACACACAAAACTGAGAGAAAATGTTTGGTGAAGCTGCTCAAAACAAAAAAACGGCAACAGGTGTTGCTGGAATAAATCCAGAAACAGAAACACGTTTTAGAGAGATTTTCTTCTCACAGATCATCATTCACACTAGAGCTGGGACACTTCAGTTCCTTTCTGCAAAAATCCTCTGAATGTGCCTCACCTCAGTTCTTATCCTATCAGTGCTTATACCTCAACTGGACACTTTCGCCTTTCAGTGCACTTGTTCTAGTTTCAGCTGCTACTTTCATTTACACAAACCTCATTTGACACTTCAGCTTCTTTCAGTGCTTAAAAAAAATTCTTCACGCTTTTAAGTTTATTATCTGTCAACTACCTGTACCATTTTGATTCTAAACTGGAGCACTTCTAACTTCTTTTCTTTCAGTGCTTTTAATTTAATCTGTCAAGCTCTACTTTCTAATGTTGAATTTTCATCTGACACTTCAGCTTCTTTTCACTGGTTGTAACTTCAGCATTTCTTTAAATGTCTTTTTGTTTTAGCTGCTATTTTAATTTTATTATTTATTATTTAATTTATTTTATTTTAATTTATTTTTTCATCCTTAGTGCTTCTTTCACCCCCACTTCAACTTCTTTTCGTCCTCAAACTTTATGTACTCCCCAACAGATATATTTCACTTACAACATTTGTGCCATTTGTTTCACACAGACTTTTTCTTCAAAGCGTTTTGTTGTTTCTCATTAGATTCATCCCTCCTTAAACAAGATGGGAGTTCTGGACCAATTCTGAACTAAAATACCAGTAAACACCTCTTTCTGTTGCATCTTACTCAATTTATTTTCATCGTGAATCATGAGAGTCATGTTTTTGGTTTCCCAGTATATGACTCTCCAAAACCGCTAAGTCCACTGGTAACGTAGGTAACCGCTCCTCACTGCTGACAGGCCAGTATTTCTCGCCACCTCCCTCTGCCCTGACCACAAACCCATTTTAAAATTAACTGTTCGTAAACACCCACAACCATCCAACGCCGCCACTGCCTGGGTCCGGCAGCACCCAAGGGCGTGAGTGGAGTTAATTTGAGCAGCAACCCCCCCAATCATCCACCACCGCCACTTCACCATGACCGAGCAAACAGCTCCTCCAGAGGGAATAAACATCTCTGACAGCTCTGGCTTGCCCAGAAACTGAGAGGAGGGACACATACAGCACTGCAAGAAGTACACATATATTTTACTTCTTAGCATTTAGTAGTAATACCACAGTTTTCCATTAGGAAAACAAAACAGTGGTGGTTGAAGAAGTGAGTTAATCTGGGCCCAATAATGGAGAGGAAGAGGAGTATTTCATTAAAAATAACACTGAGCTTCTTCCTCCCCATCTGCTGAGGGCTTGGAGAGAGTGATGAAGAGGAAGAGGAGGGGAGGAGAACGAATTTGAATGAAAGGAGGATCTCCAGGAATGGGAGGTAAAGACACAAAAGAAACAGAGGAATAACGAGGCAGAGAAACAAAAATAGAGGAAAGCGATGTTGAGGGAGATAAAGATGACGGTAAAATGATGAGATCAAGCAAGAATATATAGAGACAGAGGAGAGACAGATTGTTGCGCAGGTGCTTTTCCCTGCCATCTTCCTCGCTCTGGGAAAACAGCAGTTAATAGCCCGCTTGAGCCAACACTGCCGGTGTGTTATCCAACTCGACCTCAGCACGACTCCAAAACACATTTGCAGATGGAAAAGAAGATGAGAAGAAAAGGAAGTGAGCTAAGAAGAGGAAAGTAGCACAGGAGAGAGGCAGCAAGTTCTCCCCAGTGCCTCCAAACCAATTTCACAATGCTTTTACCAGGATTTGTACCTTCACACTAAGACGGGTTAAATTCTCTTCTGTTTTGGCGCCTGCCCACAAAGTTAGACGCACGTTTTTCTCACCTGAAATTTTTAGAAATGCTTCTCAGAGGGGGACAATCTGAAAACACCAACTCAAGTTCAAGTGTGGCCTTCAATTCTTGGAGGATTAGGAAGTTCATTACAGTGCAAAGGAATCTGAAGTCTGATGTTTGAGTGTGGACAAGAAAAAAAGCTGAACCCACTGATAAATCTGAAAACTCAACAAAGAAAACAAAACATTTCAAAAAGCTCAACAGCAGTGTGTTGGTGTTTCACAGCTCTGTTATTAGCCCTGTACCGCCACTTTAAAACCATAAACGTGACCACAGCATGAAACAGAACTTGTAGTAATAATAGTTTCATGAGGTACATCTTCATGTCATGTTGTTTTCACACAATAGAGAAACATGGACAACAGGCTCCACCATCTCCTACGAACAAACTCCAATGAACTGCACCTTCCTCATTTTCACCCATCCTGCCAAAACTATCTCACACAACTTATGTTAACCAAACTCCTAACATCTTTCCTGCATTAAACCACAATGTGGGCAATGGGAAGCCAGTGAGGATCATACCCCCATGTCACTTCCCTAGCAACTATTGGGTAAGGGCACCTAAACACGGTGTGAAGACGCAGGACAACATTATTTTGTACATTTGTTGCTATTGTATCAGTGTTTCTATATTTCCCATTAGACTTAAAGCTAAAGCTGAAAGAAACAACACAACAGCAGTTAAACAGCAAAAAGTGGGACTCCTGCACTGGTTTAAAATAGAGATTCTTTCCTTGTACAACACAGAATTGTACAGTAGAATTGACTGCAGTGAGGCCTCTGTTCTCAGTGACTGTGGAGTTAAATTGCCTTAATGAACAGTGAGCAGAAAATCAATATCACAGAACAAACCCAAACAGGCAGCAAGCAGTATGATGATTTCACTCAGACCACCGGTGAAAAATTAGCCTTTTGTGTCACCAGACTATCACTGTTTCCAATGGAACAATGAGGGGATGAAGAATGAAGGAGAACTCTAAATGTAGACATCTTACCTTGAGTGCTCTTGCTCTCGGCTCAACTTGTTGAGTCGCGCGGGAAGCCTCGTGGTCACGATTTAGCCGGCCCACGACGAGCCGTGGATGAGCTGGGCGATGCGCCCAGGAGGCCGGAGCTGGTCTTGCTGCAGCCGGGGCTACACGTCATCTCAGGGATCCATAAGCCTCTGGATGTCCTTCTTCCCATCTCCACAGTTGGTGAGAGTGGAGGATAGAGTTTGGTGTCTCTCTCAAGGCCCTATCTCATTGGACCTAAAAGCTCTCACTTTAAGGTCTCTGTTAACTGGCAGCTCTGGAGTCAATCTGCAGGCATCCTACTCAAACTTCACAGGGATTGCCCGGTGAAAGGTGCCGACAGGTTGGGCTCGAGAGGAAAAACTGTTTCACATGTTAGACCCTGGGATTGTTATTTACACAGTTCTGGGTACTGCAAAAGACTGGCCTTTAGAGAGGATATTTCACAATTCGGACCACTAAAATTACATGCAGGAACCCCAAGGTTGACGCTTTCCACATGGTAGGCGTCCCATTGCGGTCACACACTTGCAAATCTGGGATTGATACTCCTACAGTTTGGAGCCAGGTGGGGTTGCTATTTCCACCAGCTGGACCACTGAAGACTTTTGGCTCACAAGTCGAGCCCTCACAGGACAGGATTTCTGCCAACATGGTCCACAAAACTTGTTGACAAAAATCAATTTTGCATCTCCACTGTTACATGGGAGCTTCTGGGGTTGTTAACACAAAGAGGGGCCTTGTGTTCATGACCTCCACCTGCAACCCTGGGATTAAAACTCCTACAAGAATTTTGTAACGAAATTCTACATGTTAATCTCACTGAAACCCTGACTATCTGAATGACAGCTGTCCTATAGCCAATTCCCGGCCATTGGTGACTGTACATACTGTCTTCTATACAGAACAGTTTTCTTTGCTTCCTTAGTACCCAATGAGTTGTTGTTTCTGGAAAAGCTTTGCTCAGGGTTCAACTCTTCATCAACCGAGCTCCTCTGACTTAGCTTCATCATCACTCACTCTTCCCATCACCACCATTATTCCCCACCACTTAGTCTCCACCCCTTTTATTAAGTCCCCAGCACTCACCATAGGGCTCCAGTTTTACATTTTCTTGAAAACTGCTGTGGAGAAGTTCTGGCACAACGCATCGCCTGCTCCTCTGGGATGTCTGGGAATGGACTAATCCGGTTCCTCCTCCCGGTATCTCTCTGGGCCTCATAGAGATGAAGAAATGTGATGAGGGGGTTTGCTGAGAAAGTTCAAAGTGAGCCTGGCCTCTGCTCAGCCTGGCTGAGGGAGACTTTGAGTCATGGCTCTTTTTCAGAATATGGTTAAACCACTGCCACCTGGGTTTGGAGGAATCTTCTTGCTCTTGGTAGCTGGGAGTTGTGCTATTGCGGGCAAACCATCATCTGCCCATCACCACCAGGGTCATTACAAACTATGTCATCTCTGGACAGTGATAATTCTTCCAGAGGCCTTCATGGTTTGATTGTGGGCTTATCTCCTGTCACTCTTGTGGGAGAGCTGCTGCATCCCGCCTTTTCCTGGTTCCCAGTAATTCTGCATTCCAGGGTTTATCCTGGCTCTTAGATCTGTTTCTCAAGTCGGCCCTTGCAAGCTTAGACCTGGGAAGGATGACATTGGTGTTGGGGCCAAGTCCAATTCCTGATATGGATGTATCTATATGAATACCATGTTTTGTGCAATGTGTGGTGGTAAAAGCTACTGCTACCACAAGACTGGTGGGGGGTAGATAGTCTTTGTCTGGTATGGATATGTTGCAGGGATATTCTCAGCAACTGAATATGGGATGAAGGATTAGTGTAACCTAAGCCAGAGGAAGGTAGAGTCACCAAAGATTTGGCCGGAGGTGTTTCCGCTTTCCACACGAGACTGTTGTTGTTAGCGTGGATGAGGTTGGCTCTCCTGGCTCATTAGCAGGAGTTATTGTTGGTTTTTCCAGAATATGTGCGAGCTTTGCTGTTTGGAGGACCTTTTCCAAATCAGTAGTGGAGACTCTTGGTCATTCAATTTTAGGACTTTGGGGAAGGGATACAGAAGGTCTTCTCCTGAGGCAGATTGACCACGTTCAATCTAACTGGTGGAACCAGGAGAGCTTTGAGGCTGTGGTTGATGAGGAATATTGTCCCACTCTTGTTTTTAATATTTGGGAGCCTCTGCTGTGGTCTGAGCTGACAGCTGGGAAGGACCAGGGAACAATCATGGAGAGGGTACAGTGCTGATCATTTCAGGACGATCTGGAGTCTTTTTTGCTGATGTGCTAACAGGGTGGGGGCAGACCTTCTTTTAAGTGTTGGTCCTGATTAGCCAGCAGCCCATAACGAGAAGGAGGTAATACTCCCAATTTGGTCAGGCTCTAACTTCTGATGGAATCCATCGCAACCTTCCAGCTCTTTGGCAGACAGATCCAAAGGTTTTCCTGTGGTTTTTGCCAGACCTCCTCTGAGGTATAGCTCTGTCTCAGTGATGTCTTTGCAGATGATATACACTTTCAATTACAGTGGTCTGAGCTGTCTTTGGTTTTGTTGCTGCCTGAGTGCATGGGAGAGAAAAATGGTTTTATCACCCATGTAGCAAGAGACACTGACAGTGAGGTTGATGGATGAAGAGGTGCTTTGCAAGGGACTTGGAGGTCTGTGGTGGTGTTGAGGGCTGTGTGGGGGAACAGAGCATGGAGGATGGGTAACGGGTGACCTATGCCAGCAGTGCGCTGAACTGTTAACAGGTATTCTGGTGCTTCCCACCACTGCTGCTGCTCTTGGTGAAGAGGGCTGGCTAGACTTAGCACCACTGCTACTGGGCTGCCACGCTGCCGCCAGTATGATGAGACTGGTGCTCCTGACGGATCTGGTGGACTGGTGCTGAAGGCAGAGGGTTCCTGTTGTTCTGAGGACCAATGCCCTGTGGGCCTTGTCCTGGCATTGAGGCAGGGTGAAAGGAGGCAGGAGCTGGAGGGCTGTAGGGATCTCTGATTGAGGCCCAGCGGGAGGAGAGATACAGCCGGGCCATAACGAGGCAGGTAGAAAGTCTGTCTTCCCAGGTGTGCCATCTCGCCCCAGCAGCACACAAAGATTGATATGCCAGCTGGTGGATGAAGGCAAGGCTGACAGGCCAAGCCTGTATGCCATGTCCAGAAGGTACATTGTTGCATCGTATAAGGGCTGATCCAGGCAATTCTTCAGGAAGCTGCTGCACTGCTCAGGCTCAGTTCTGACTGCTTGTCATTTGCAGAACCCCGCGATCTAGCCTGTAATATCAGCTCCTGCATTCAGGACAACCAGGGGTTTCTGTAGCCCTTGGTGGTGGGTTCTTAGAGTCCAACATATCCATTCACAGGTTTCTGGCTAGCTGGCTACATCTGGTTTGTACAGAAGATCATAGCCAAGTGGGAGAGAAGTGCCAGGCTCCTGGGGCTTTTCAGCAGAGAGGATGGATGCCATGATAGAAAATCCTCCGTGGGGCGGAGGCTTCCCCACCAGAGTTGCTATGTCGAAGGAGGGCAGCTGAAGTGTCTATCTCTGTAAGCTGTGCTGGCATCCACCTGCAACAACATGGAGTCAAAGCAAGTTTTAACTTCACCTTCAACGTTAAACAGGTCACACACCTTAAGAAGATACATTTTATATTTCATATTGTTCATGTTTCTGAAAAGTTCATCTGGATGAATAATTGTAAGAAACTTGAGCTTTTGTTTCTGTGAACATTTTGCAACAATAAATTATTAACTATGTGCAAATTTCTGACTTCAAGAAAGCTTCTGTCTGTGGTAATCAATTCATTAATTAATTACTTAATATTTATTTTGTCATTTAACATATCTGTAAACGCCCAGAGCTTCCAGTGTGATGTTGCCAGTCTTGTTGTTCAAACAATCAACTAATCAAGCAATTGAGTAACTATATTGATATAAAAGTCTGTATGTTGGTCAATCTGATCATTCTAGGTTTAAATGATGTAAATGCATTTGCAATGAATGTGTCAAACCCAAGGTATCACTTTGTACAAACACCTCAAAAAATCTTTCCTAATAAGTTCTTGATATAAGTAGATTTTCTTCAGAAAGTAGTAGGAACTGCTGAGGTTTTACCAATAAAGGTTTCTTTGCAAAACATAAATCATCAATAATTTGTAATTTAAAAATCTGTGATAAGACCGTCGTCCTACAGAGTTGGATATGAAACTGCTCTGCAGCATGGATTTAATCTGAGCGATTCTCCCTTTAGAACAGTAAATTCTCTGAAATAAACTGCTATGCCACATGGTTAGATTCACCCTTCAAGGACAAACAAACGAAGAGAGGAAAAAGGATTTTGTCCCATTTAAGAATCTCCACTACAGACACTTAAGCCTGTGATTTCATTTTTCCTTTCATGGAGAAGAATAAGTAGTCTTTTATTTATTTTTTTCAGTATTCCTGGATGACATACGACGCCTGAGTTACTCTTTCTACCTCTCTCGACAGATCTGTGAAACAGAGAGAGATGAGAAAGAGGGGAGGCAAGGGGTGAGAGAGGAGAGAGGAGAGGAAGAGAGAGAGTACAGATAAACAAAGAGAGAACGAGACAAAGGGAAAGCATGGCAGAAAGAGAGAGAGAGGAGTGAGTCAGGAGAGAGCAATACTGAAGGAAAAAAATACAGCCTAATTGAATTTCCTGTCACACTCTGAGTTGTGAACCACCTCTGATTGGCTATCAGCCGAGGGCTATTAGGAAATTATCCGCACAGCTGGGTGGCTGCCTGATATGGAGGAAGCAGAGAGATCTTTCACTCGCTTCTGTTTTTTAGGACACCAGAAGAAAAAGAATGAGGCTGAAGGAAAAAATTAAACTCAGAGTTCAGGGTTAAAAGAAAACATTGAAGAATATTTTTGGTCATAACTGACCCAGGTATCTTCTTTTTCTGCATTTTTGAACAGTTTTCCTAATGTGTTGGCGCTCTTTAAAAGGTGTAAGACGTGACACGGTGAATAAACTGTGACATCACATTCTATTTCATCACCTGATGTAACATTCCGTGATTATTTCTGGTGACCTGACACAATGTGACACAATGTGACACAATGTGACAGGACTCTGATCTTATGTGACATCACCTGATGTAACATACGCTATTTTGTGACATTCAGTACCTTACATGATGAAATTCTATGTCGTGACATTTTATCTCGCATATGACATGTTGTAAGGATTTTAATGACATTTTATGGCACAAGATGACATGAAATTGTGATGCAATACATGACGAACATGTTATGACATTCTCGGGTTAAAACTCTGACACACTGCAACTTTCATTTTAGTGTGTGGGTGATTGTAGTTTGAGATCAGAATGTGTGACAACAACACCAGAGAAAAATAACCTGAACTTGACCTTTGACTTACCATGCTGTGAGTCTGCGGTCCTCTCAGTTTCAGCTCTAGATGGGAACGCTCAGTTTGCCATGACTGCAGACGGAGAGAAACCACATGAGAGAAAACCTGAACCAGGGCTGAGGTTTCGAACAGAAACAGAGGTCTCACTCTGTCACAGAAACGCAGGTTTCCAAGGACACTTTCACTACATTTACTTTTGAGGAATTCTCTTTAAACCAAACGAGGAGGTTTCTGAGTGACTACTGTTTTACTGCTTTCCAAACTCTGAACAGCATCTTCCAAAAATATGTGACACCTACATTATTTCATTTCATACTTTTTCTAAGCTTAACAAGTGTCGCTTACTAAAGTGAAAAAGCCCAAATGAGAGACAAAGACACGCTTTAATCCTCTGTTATGAATTTTTGTCATTTTTACAGTGACTGTAAATTATAAATTGTGGGACCCTAACATCGATCCTCTCGAGGTACACCCAACATTAAATTCATGCAGCTGTTCATCACTAACTTTCACAAACTGTGGTCTTTAGATTAATATAAAGACGTCTAACAGACCCTAGATGAACTATTTCACTTGACAGGTAGAGATGAGAGCACGTAATAAACTGTTTGAAAAGGAATAAAAACCAATGGAGTTAGGAAAGAGGGAGAGAGAGAGAGAGAGAGAGAGAGAGACATTGTATGTACTTCGAGCAAAATATAAAACATTTTGCTTTTTGTTTCTAGTTTCTCAAATATAAGAATTGATGTCTTGTCTTGAGAGTTAACTGAACGCCTTGGATTTTAGTTTAGATCATTCGCTGTAGCCGTAGTGTTTTTTTTTTAAATGTATAGAAATGGTAATTTGAGCTAAAACACAGATGTTCTTCTCACTTAAAACTAAATAAGAGGGAAGTTTGAAACGGATCCTTGAGGCACAATTCCAAAGACATCCACACAAGTAATAACTCTGAACAATTTAATTTAAACAGCCAAGAAAAAGAGAACGCTTGTTTAAAACCTGAATAAAAACCAGTGGAGTTTGGGTGTGCTGTTTCAGCTGAGAGAGAGATGACAGATAGAAAAACACACACAGCTCTCCGTCTGCAGCGATGTTATTCGACGATTCTGTGTATCTGTGTGTGTGTGTGTGTGTGTTTTATCGCTGAGCCGGAGGACAGATAAGGCACGTCGCCTCGTTTCCCGAGGAACTCATAATCCAGCAGAGAGAGAGAAAACGTATCAGCGCTGCTCGACGAACACACACACACACACACACACACACACACACACACACACAGAGTAATTGATGGCTGTTAGGGAGCTGGGATTTCAATAACGGCTCTTATCTCCAGACTATTGAAGGACAGCTGTGTGTGTGAGTGTGCGTGAGTGTGTGTGGGCACCCATACCCATCCATCAAACCGCCCTCACACCACTCACACACTCACCACACACACACACACACACACACAGCTGATCTGCTCGCTGGGAAATTTATTGGCAGAATTAAAGCCAAATTTCCGGGAGATTTTTTTCTTCTTCTAAAAACTGAGTTTCTGTCCTCGCTCTTTTTTTGAACTCGAATTTTAAAGAGATTAATTTACACTAAATCCACTATTTTTAGTTTGTAAACTGCAGCAGCAGAGACAAACAGGTGATCAGTAAATTCATATCTTATGTCTTATTAACTCCTACAGACACTGAATGCACTGTTTTTACCTGTCCATAAAACAGCTGAGAAAGGTAAAATTACAAATATTTCAAACCTTCTTCGGTAATAAATAAGAAGAAAATACAGGACTAACACAAACAGTTCACACATGCATGGTTCTCCTGGTTTTGACTTCGCCAAATGCTCCAGCAGGTTAATTAGTGTGAATTCTGTGTTATGCTCCACAGTGACCTTGACCTTTGGGCCACCAAAGTCTAATCAGTTCATCTTTGAGTCCAGATGACTGTAAAACCAAATCAGCTGAAATTTGAAGGTGTTCTTGAGATACTCGTGGCCAAAGCATCTAGCTTAAAACACGATCACTAAACAATCGTTATCTGGAAAGTCCACGCAGAACGCCTTTACATCAGTCTGGTGAGGATGGCAACAAGACTGAGTCTAAACCTGGAAAAATATCTGGACCTCGAAGGAAAACCAGAACTCCTTAGACCAAACAGGTCTTAAAAGTCAGGAGTAACAGGAAGGTTTTTAATCGCGACGGCTCCCAATGAAATCACCAGATCCAGAGTTAAAGACGGCTGATTCAGTCAGAGAGAAGGTTTGAGACTATCGCTCACGCTTATGGGTACAAATATTAGCAGGATCAATACTGCACCGATTTGTCCCGACCAATCATTTCACACCCATCAGAGTCGCCCTTAACGCCTCTGATGTCTGTTTTGTCCGATCGAGAATCAACACAAACACAAACATGTTGAGTTTACTGTCAGAGAAAACAGCAGATATTCAGATGTGAGGAACCAGAGAATGAAATGATTAATAAGCTAATAAATATGCTGTCGTTTTTATATTCAGTCAATTGATTAATAAACTAATCATTTCAGCTGCTTGGTTTCTGGGGAAATAATGAACCTCCCCATCAGGAGGTTTTCAGCCTGAAGTTACCTGCTGGAGCTTTTATGGCATTTTTACATGTCTCTGTGTTAATCCTCTGTCCTCTCATTTACAGTCTTTAATGGTGCGTTTGTGTGTGTGTGTGTGTGTGTGTGTGTGTGTGTGTGTGTGTGTGTGTGTGTGGTGTAACCCTCAGTCAGGCTGTTGTGTTTGCAGCCAGCTGCATGTGGAGCTTCTCCCTGAAACACCATGATGATCCAGCTGTGCTGCCGGGCCGCCTGGCTCATCTGAGCTGTCGCTTTTCTGGACGCTGCTCTCGCCATTACGGTTCCTGCTCTGTTTGGTTTTAATTTTACGAGATGATGGATGTAGAAGTTAAATGATCTCATGGAACGGCACGGCAAACGCCATTATTTAACTCTGATGTATCCGGACTGCCTCATTGACTGCTGGGAAATCTGCCGGATAACCAGTCAAACTAACTCCATTTAAAAAGCTTCTAAAAACATCTTGAAAGCTCCCGACTGAGGGTGGACACCAACTAAGGCTTCTGTTCTCTTCGGCTTCACTCTGTTTCTCTCTTTAAACCTGTAAAGTTTCAATTAAAATCTCCAACTCTGTCTCTGCGCCACAGCTGACGTTAGAAAACTTTGTTAAGAATCCAAACATCAAGAAACTTAGAATTCAATATCATTTTTAATTAATATGTTTTTTACAGTCGGTTTGAATGGAGACGCTGACGGATGAATATACATGCCTTTGTAATAAAGTATCGCCTTGACAACAGAAGTTCCTGATTTTATACCCAACGCCTAAACGCACTACAGATTGACCCTGATGTTTGGGGGCTCTGAAATGATCAATATTAAAACTCTGTGACTCTGGTTTTAAACACAGAGCACAGAACCAGAAAGAATCAAACCACCTGCTGATCACCTGTTGACTCACACCAGGGGCCACAAAACGACAAAAAATCCTCTACTGAAACAAAGAAGAACAAGAAAAATAAATTCATCTAGAAACAAAGATCATTAGAAACAGTTTCAGAAATCAGGTGGAGAAGCTTCAACAGCTCAAAGCTTACTTCCACTCAGTGTTCTTGAACCAGAGTTCTGGGTCCAGGGACCCAGGAAGTCTGAGGAACCCTGATCCAGAACCTCTGTGTGAGGTGGTGGTTTTGCGATACTACTAACCACACAAAACAAACTACAAAGAGACGCTAGTCACAGAACCGAAACACATCCCTGAGTCCAGCTCCTTTTCAAATAAAAAACCCATTGACCATGTTTCCTTCTCCTCAGATGTTTCAGACGATTCAAACTGGAAGTTCCACAGGTTTGGAATGAGTCCACAGCTCCACATTACAGAGACATTAGACCAAGAACTGCTGTGGAACACTTCCATCAGATTATTAGAACAAATAAGAATTTTACAATAACGCTAGATCAGAAATAAACCTCACCTCTTCTTTCCTCTCTGTGGAGAAAATCCAGTTTTTATTGTTTCACTTTTGTCTCTTTTTATTTTCTGACTGAACATCCATCCGTAAAACGGGTTAAAACTAAACATCAAATCTCCTCCCTTCCGTCAAAGTAAATAAATCCATCCTCATTGAACTGCCGCGTGCGAGGCGGACGTGGCGCGCACGTGCACACAGAAACACACACACACACACGCTGTTGGTCCTCCTCCAAAAACCAAGAACACTCCTCTGAAACAAACACACAAACAAAGCTGTTATGACCATTTTAGTGGCGCTACGCGACATTGAGAACACGCGTTCGCGCGCACTCACGCACGGGCACGCACACACGGGTCAAAACAAGGGTGACCGAGCTGAGCAGAACTCCAAGAAAACATCAACGAACAACAAACAGCGACAAATGGAAGGGGGCGGATGGTCATTAACCTGGACACGCACGCACAGCTCACGTTAGCACACACGCACACCGTCCGGTACCGGGAACTCGGCGTGTGTGTGTGTGTGTTTTCCCTCCGTGAAGTCCTGGCAGGAAGCGGCAGCAGCGGTATCAAATCCAAACAAATTTCTGACCGGAAATTAAAAAAACAAAAAAATAAGAAAATATCAAAAATTAAATTTTCCACGAGCGGAAATATTCTCAGGGTGTCAAAAGCACAGCTCGTGATTATTCCACATTTCTTTCTTTTCTTCCGGTCCTGTCGTCTGTCTGTCTGCCTGGTTTGATCCTGCCTTCCTCCTCCCTCCTCCTCCCTCCTCCTCCACCTCTGATGCTTTCCTTTTTCTTTTTTCCCTCTCTCTCTCTCTCTCTCCTGTTTACAGGTAGACACCACACAACGGCGTGTTTCTGGAAAGAATACTCAAAGTAAAAGGACAAACCGTGTGATTTATAGTAAATTAACAGAAACTAATTTTTCAGTCACAAAATTAAATTTAAAGTCACTATCATTTTATCGAGCTATTCTCCAGTTAACAGAGAGATCCACAAATTATTTTAAACCGATTCTACATAAAACTATAAGTTCCTGATGCCTTTAAAATTAGATTTAACAACTGAGTTTGAAGGATTAATTAAAAGATAAATGAGACTGAGCTTTGGAGAATATAATGACACTGAAACTTTAAATAAATAATTTTAAAATATGAAATCCAGTCATTACAAACCAAATTTTAAATGGAATTTCTGGAAAATGTTTTATTATTATTTTTTGGCTTGAAAATGCTTGGAACCATAATCGACATGTCAACTGACAGTAGTCTAATTACTGTGGCCTCTACTGTGTTATCTGGTCTAATTTTAGGCATCTTTTGAGTTTTCTAAATCAAATATGATTTTTTAAATGAAAGATATGACATCTAAAGAAAAAATTATACAATTATTAACATGAACCAAAATTAAAAGAATATATCTCATCTTGATATTAAATAACACGAGTAATAGATTAAAATTCTCCCTTTATCAGATAAATGTGTGCTTTTTATTTGAAGGTGTTATTCTGACAAGTTTCTGATTTTATTTGTCTGTTTCAAGGCAAAGCATGTGTTAAAGACTTCACATTTCTATTTAAACCACCTTTCTTTTTATTTTACTGAATTAAAACTTGGATTTCTGGGATAGTATATTTTATTTCTGCTGATGTTATTTTACATTTTATTATTTTAAAATGTCATTTTTAAAGAATTTTATTCCTCTCGGAAAAACATCTGGAGGAAAAATGTACAGTGTCAATTCCCACACTCAATGATCAGTTCTATTTGTTTTAATAATTTCTACTGAATGTTGCTGATTTTACTGATTTTATCTGTTTTTATTTTGTCGTATTCTTACCGTTTTTCCTCAGAATTTGTGTAGTATTTTCACAGTTGGACCTAAGTACTCACATACGTTTAATTTGTTCTGATAACTGACATGAAGAAATAAAGTAAAACAAAGTACATCTAACACACCTACACACAGAGGAAACCTCATTGACCACTGAGCCTTCAGTTTATAAGTAACACAACAGCGCCCTCCAAGGATCCTAAACAGAACTGCAGCACATTACAGTTTGACGGACTACCAGTGTTTGTACTGCAAAAACACAGTACTACTATAACTACTAATACCCCAACTGCAACCACATACTGATAAAAAGTACTGCACTCACAAACTGTTACTACTATTCCTACTACAAATACAACTACTACTGAATTTATATTAAACATAAGTACTGTTCCACTGCCTCTACTTTAAGTACTAATACTGGAACTGATACTACTATTATTATAACTACACAATCACAAATATTACTACTGCTGTAATAATAATCCAAACAGAACAACTACAACAACACAATAACCCAATCTCTGCTACTTGGAGTCTTTTTTTTAAATAACAAAATTTGAGTACAGTGTCTTATCACTGACAAAGTGATAAAGTTACCTCTGTAATTAGTCTGAAGTGTTGTCCAACACTGCAGCCAGACAGGAAACACACACAGACAGCGCTGCAGTTAGACCTCCATTTCCCGTTTTCATGTCAAGTTTGATGTCAACAGTGACTTGCTCCTGCAGAGCATCAACAACAAACACTGACTTTATTTTAATAAAATGATTAGACACAGATTGAAATTAATTCATTTACCGAGTGTAGCTGAACTAAGATGCAGGCGCTGCTTCAGGCCACCGGGGCACCAAATAAAACAATTACTACATTAAACATTGACATTAAATAAGGTTTGTTTATTAGAATAAATTACAACTACTTCTACTACTACTGCTACTACAAATACCACTGTTGCCAGTACAACTGTTGACACAAACCAAATGTGCGCCCAATAATACTAAGGCTTGTTTTACCCTATAATACCCTTGCATTATCCATTACTACAATTACTATTAGTGCTACAAATCCAAAACTTAAATCACACAGTTACTACTCAAATACCCATGCTCCTCCTTCCAGTAATTGCTAGTATCAGTACTACTACAGCTACTACTTCCAACTATTTCAAAATATGACATATGTTACCACTGCTGCGCATCGTCTTGCACAGCAGATAATACCACCATTATGAATACTAGCATTACTATTAACAACTACTTTGCTGTAGTACAATCCACTGCTGCAAGTTACTGCAAGTTAAAGTAAAGTACAGAATAATGATGGTCCAGTCTAAGTTTCTTTGTC